>PVKM010000963.1:0-46377 GCA_004027735.1 Carollia perspicillata
GGCCAACCAATCAATCTTAAAGTAACAGCCATCCTTCACTTAGAAGACAGTATAAAACTTATGTAGCATTGAATAATTATTTATTGAAGGAGCTGTCAACCTAACCCGGAAAATACATATAAGCATATTCTCAGAAATTACATACAAGTTAAATGTACTTTCTCACTGGTCTAAGCACATATTGCTTTGAACAGAATCAGATGTTATCACAGTTTATGACTGTGATCTTCTCAATGCTGAAAAGAGAACCCCAAATGTGTTCTCTTCAACAACTATATATTTTAAATTACACATCTTAATATTAATTTACATCTAAAATGTTTAAATATAAACATTTAACTTACTAGAAATGATAATTTTTAAAATATACCTGAAAATATTAGCTTTGTAAGTGTTGAAAATCTTCAAATAAAAGGCATTTTGATTATGCCCCTCAACGTAGCCAACTGCACTAAATAGTATTAATAAAAAGAGAGTTTTGCTCAAACCATTGTTCTCATGGTTTATTTTATTTTTAAAGAAATCTCAGTGAGGACATGAGCCGATGCCCCGCAAATCTCAGGCAACCTCCCTCCCCACACGACTGCGTTTACAGAGATGCTCACGAAAGTGAAAAAGCAACCGAACCTTAAACAAAATCTAGGAAGTGTTACACCAGCCACCACAGCAGGAATCAAGTAGAAAAATACAAGAGAGAATTTGTCTTTGTTCCCAAAGCATTAGTGGCTCCATTAGAGTCTTTTTAGACAGTTTTCCGTATTCCTATTGTTTTGGATTTAATACAAAGCATTTCATAAAAATGAGGACTATAGTTTTCCATGACTGTTTATCTTGGAACCACCGGATTAGCCCAGCATCACTTCTGTCTGTTGAGCCTCATCGAGTAATCTTTCAGGTCAGTTCACATCATCACGCCACTTCCACTCAGTGCCTCCTGGCTGCATTCAAGTTCATACTTGTAATGTGGCTGCCAGTACCTCAGGATCTCTTCTCTTTCTTGCTCTTAGCCTTTCACACACACTCTTTCTTCTGTCTAGGAGTTATCTCTGACTCCTTCTCACTCCTACGAAGACTGACAGCTTTCTAGTCCTTCATATGAGCCGGATTAAACCTTCAAAGCTGTTCTAGATTGGAGACTGGCATGAATGCAGGCTCAGGTTCAGCGAAACTGTGCTCTGATTACGTTTTAGCAATCACCAAACAATGAGGTGCACAAATGATAAAAGAAACAAGGATTCAAAGTAGGTGAAAATCAAAGATCTTCAGACATTTATTTGGTGGTCATGAAAATTCCACTAAACAAAGGAAAAAGGGTTGTTTGAAAAGCCCAAACAACTTTTGTAAGATCCATTAAAAATATTTTATCTACTTCCACAAGGAGAACTTTAGTGAATTCTTAAATGATTGAAACTTAGTATTTCTTATATTCCTTATTATAATTGAATGTTTAACTTCCTACTTACTTTATCATATTCTGAACTTAATGAGCAGGGGTGTAAGGGTGCCTGTATTTTATCTAGCAGAGTGTGGAGCATTAGCAGGCAATCTATATTCATTCATAGATCCTGAATATTTCTCATGTGTCTACTATAATCAAAATGTGTTATTGGAAATGAACAGAGAGTTAGAGAGGCAATATCTTTATAAAACACTATCTTCACAAATTAAAAAAAAAAATCTTCCAGGCACTAACAACTGATTACAAATAAGAAAGAATTTTTTTAATTGGACTTCTTATATTCAATAATAGAAAGTGGAAGACGAGTATGAAATATAGACTGCTGAGGGGTGCAAACTGTGTTTCAACTAGCACACCCCACACCAAAGCACTAAACATGTCAAGCAAAAGGCATATTTGAATGCAAACAAACATTAAAATAATGTACCTGGAGGTCTCTTTTTCAGATAATCCTCAAAGAAATACTATCAATGGAAATACAGTGGAGTTGAGAATGTGTACTTAACCAGGAAAGATAAGAGGACCAGCACGCAGTGGTGGTGGCCACTGAGTCTTGAAATGCATCTAGGTACCTGGAAGTGGATGTATGTGCAATATGAGTAGAGGTAGAATTCTTGTAATGTAAAAACAAAACATAAAGAAAAGAAAAGCTAGTAAGTACCGTGAAACTAAAATAATCTATCCCAGCATAAAATAGGCAATTGGGGGAAGGTGGATATCAATGTCAAAGCTAAGTTTCTCTAAAGGCATTATCTCATTTCATAGCATTGCCCCAAAAACGTTTGCTTCTTATCTGTTACGTATGTTCTTCATTGCTTAGTATGTGAGCAGAGTATTTTTTGGGTGCAGAGACAATAAAACTAAATAATACACACAATTTCTGCTGCTGCAAGTTGTCAGATGATGGTGGGAAAAGCACATTTTTAAGTAGAGAATAGAAAAAAATGTTCAGGATACTGTGACCTTTAAAAGTGACTTTATGCATGCAAATGGGAAGACCAAGAAGACAGATGTTTTCTGGAAAGGGATGAGTATAAAGGGGGGAGGGTAGTAATTTGTTAATAGGATTGAGTTTATTGTTTTAGGTTAAGTCTTAGTTCTCTGCAGTTTCCTGGAAGCCTGGCCATCATAGAAGCACTACCAGCTGCCACTGCAGACTCCTGAAGCAACTGTGGAATAGCAAATAGCTAGACTGTCCCCGAAAAAGTGCCAGTTTGCTTCTCTCTCCCCCATCTCCTACACACACACTGCAGATTCACTTTCATTGCATTTTGGGATTAGAAGGTTGCAAATGTGTTTTTTCCTACTGTATCAAAGTGTAACATGGATCAGCATGACAAGAAAAGAATCCTCTATTTAGAGAGGTAAACTGAACCCATCTCTGCATCACAGAGAAGATGTAGATCTCAATGCCCTGCTGCAAACACAGTCATTAGAATACAAGGATAATTAAGCAGTTTTCAAACCCAATGAGAAAGAATGGGATCAAATGTACCCCCAGCTGGCATGGGGAACTGGGAACTGGCATCTGTGACTTATAATTCCAACCCTTATGTTGTAAGAAAAAAATGGTCATACTCTATTAGGGTCTATTTTCAATTGATCATTGTCTCTTTTCAGTTGTTTCATTTACAAGCCTTGTAATTAACCTTCACCTAGAGGTTTCATTTGCAGAAATGGATGGCATATTTTTGGCAGTGTTGTTTGAGGAGTAGAATGAGATCAATATAATCAATAAGATTAAAAATAGAACGTATTCAAATTGTTCAAGGCAATTGGACACATTTGACATGTCTTGGCATATTAAAGATGAGATTGAGGAAATCAGTTAATTCCAATTTATAATAATAATGGAAGAGCAAACTAAATGAAAAACAAGCTTCCCAAAGGGGGAAATAAATCACATCTTGCAAAGCTGTCCTTTGCCTCACTGAATTGAGGTAACAACTGTGCAGGGATTTCCAGTCCTCTTGTTATCACTGCCATCGCTATCACTGGGTCACCTTGTCATATAGCACGTTAGTCACACATATTTCTGCAGAAACTGAAATCATCAGGTTTCACCATCATGTTCTCCAAAATGTTTATTGACAAAATGGAAGTAATTCAATGTAACAGCAAAGATTAGAACTTTCAGAGTTCAATCAATAACTTTAAAAAAGACACATGATGCTTCTGAACAAATATAAGTTTAAGAAATAGCAATAAAAGCAACGAATAACAATTAATATAACAGAACTAATAAACATAAACACATTATGTGTTTAATTTGTCCTCTTAGGTAGTGGACATGAAGTTGGAAGGAGCGGGTCAATTATTTCACCCGTGAACCAAAAAAGAAGCTCACTGACCATTCACATCTATGGACACATCCCACTTTGGATGCATTTGGGCAAGGTCAGAATCACTTATCTATTGCTCTTGCTTATTCTTTTCTCTATCAGTCAACAACTTTCATGAAACAAATCATTAATTTTGCAAAGTATTCTTTCATTTGTAATTTGTATGGTAGCATTAAGGATGATGCAAAGAGAGAGACAAAAGGCGATATCAATGGGGTAAAACAATGTGTGGGAAAGTAGTTCTAGATACAATTTACAATTAACCAGCCCCAGATAAAGGAATAATTTTCATGCAAACCATCATTTGTTAAAACATATGCCATTTCTCCTCATCTATAGAATAATCTTACAGATGCATAAAAACACACAGTGAAAAAGAAAGGAAAGAATAAAACCTGGTATATGCTGACATTTGCCTGATATTAGAATGAACTGGTTTTGTGTTTGTTATTCACAGACCTAAACAGCTTTTACTAGTATCACTCCCATGTCACAATGTGTTGACACATTATGTATTTTCTAACACATTTGGAATGCAAGGTTTCCCTGGTGAATCTCAGTATCTCAGAGGATGAAAACAAGATCTAAACACTGTCAGAAACATCCAAATCTGCTCTAATTTAGAGACTCAATGGATTATCCATCGCCTGGAGATATTTGTTATTTGAGAAGTAAACCATTTTTAAACTTTTTACTTATTTAATTATTTAACTCTCTTTTTTGGCATACGGGTATTAGGTTACTTAGATCACATTACCAACATAAATATCAGGAAATGGGAAACTTTAGCAAATAGAAAAATTCTAAAGAAAAAGTCAAATTAGGTTATAAAATATTACATAACCACTGCTAATACTTTTTATGAAATTCCTGCTATCATTGTCTCTCTGTGCATACATATGTAGAGAAAATGAATATACCTATGTCTTTAAACATTTCTTAAGTACCTGATTTTCAATTACTACATTCTAGCTAGTATTTAGATCTCATAAATCTTTACAGTTAAATACTTGCATCACTTCTACCATTTTATAGCCATGGCTGCCAAGCTTATGAATCAAAAATACTGTCTCCATTTATTATTATTTCTTAGTAGAGGCTTATGTACCTAAGTTTGCTTTAGATGGAGACACGGAAACTGTAAAGGACATGAGACTCTAAGAGTCTGGGATTTCACAAGTTACATTGTTAGTAGTCCTGTCAACTTTAGAAATTTACTTAAACTATTTGAACTTTGGCTTGTTTTTCCAATATTGCATATAATGTATTCTCAACAAATATTTGCTACTTCATTATTTTAATACTGCCATGCTTATCTTTTACCTACATAGGACTACATTTTATGTCTTAAATATAAAATAAGTTCTTTGGCATGACCTCGTCATGAAAAATGTATTTCTTTTTCACTGTCTTTAGTCACTGTTGTGTTGAGTATCTTTGATTGTTATCTTGGAAATAACTAACACTATATATTTCTATGTAGGCGATAGTAATTGGAAATGTTTGTATACCCATGATTTTAACCCTTTGTTTTTTATATTTTCTTGCAACTATTTTCTTGTTCTATATATTAACTTCATTGATTTCGTTGTTGTTGTTATAGATCCTTTTAATAATTAAATCCAATAATTATTATTTTTTATTGCAGGTAAGTGGAAGTTTGTTGATGTTCAATTGAGAAAAATATACTTATTTTTAATAAAGGTTGGAACATTATAATTTGTAATTTCATTGGCTACACTTAATTTTATATACTAGTGATCATTTATGCACTTTATTAATTTGATACTGGGTGCTTCATACTGAATGTTTGTCTCCCAAATATTCGTATGTTGAATCCATAATCCCCATTTGGAAATGGGACCTTGGGGAAGTATTTTATTCATGAGGGGGGAGACATTATGATATAATTAGTGTTCTTCTAAGAAAAAGCCAAAGAAAAATGATTTCTCTCTCCAGCATGCGAGGATACAGCAATAAGGTGTCCCTTGCAAACTAGGAAGAAGGTTCTACTAGAAATTAAATTGGCAGGCACTTTGATCATGGACTTACCAGCCTCCAGAATTGTTAGAAGTAATATTTATTGTTTAAGCCATTCAGTCTATGGTGTTTGTTATAGCAACTTGAGCTGACTAAGACACTTGGGAAAGCTTAATGTAAAATTTCTATCACAAAGAGTCAATTTAAGAAGAGTCATTTTAAATAGTTATCTTTTTCTCATTTATTTAATGTTTCTAAATTATATCAGCCTGTGTATTTCATTCCCCTGACTCCTCGTTACTATTTTTAACAATGCAACACTTTTCATCCTGTGACTTCTATATTTTTATATTACAGAGAACAAATCTCAGAATTTGTTCTTCCATTCTGAAACATTTCAGCTATTACACTTACTTTTATAAGACATTAGAAGTATATAGGTATGTGTATATTAAAACACAGTAACTTTTCATTGCATTGTTAGTATCTACTTGTGTCTTTTGATGCAATGGCATTTGTATTATTTTTAGTCAATTTGTAGAAGAGGGAACTGAAATATTTTATTGGGGAAATTAAAATATTTATTAAATTTCTACAGAATGAATATATATATTCATATGAGGACAACCCAAAAATTGAATTTATTTATAAAATATGTCTTTATCTTACATGTTTGAACTTCAGTCATACCTACCAAGATGTTTTTGCCACTGCTCAAAACAGTTTTTCAACTCAATGATTTTGATGCCTTTTAGTGCTTTGCCATTTTTTGTTTCATTTCTTCCATATCACCACAGTGTTTCTCTTTGAAGATTTTTTTTTTCATCCAGGGAAATAAAAAACATTTGCTTGGGGTAAGATTAGGTGAATAGGAAGGGTGGGGCATAGGGGTCATGCTGTTTTGAATACTCAGCTAAGTGTGGGCAGGTGTACTTGTAAATCACGCATCATGAAATGGGCACATGAATCGAGTTTTCAAAAAAAATTCATTGAAGCCAAATGCAGCCTCCCACAACAATGCCAGCCTGTATACTGATACAGATGAGTTCTTAGAACACTCACCTAGATGGGGAAAGCATGTACTACAAGGGGCCTGCCCTCCAAAAGATAATTCCATGTTTTTATTTTTTGTCCTCCTGTGTGTATGAATAATGTATAAAATTGCTGGATTACTGGTTACTTGATTTTTATGTAACTCTAAATTTTAGGATGTATTTATTATTTATTATATAATGTGTATACTCAGGGAACAAAGCATAGTAATTTGTACATTTTGAACAGTAGTGTGAAAAATCCTATTTCACGAGTCCCCAACCTCTGGGCCAAGGGCTGGTATGGGTCTGGGCCTGCTAGGAATCAGGCTATAGAGCAGGGGGTGGGCTTGAATGTAATGTGCTTGAATCATCCCCAAACCATCACCCCCACCCTGGTCCGTGGAAAAATTATCTTCCACAAAATTGGTCTCTGGTGCCAAAAAGGTTGGGGACTGCTGCCCTACTGGGTTCAATTCGATGGACAAATGTTTTAAAGTCCTATATACCATTTATCCAACTAGGAAGATTAGTAACTCACTTAATTAGCCTAAGCAGAAATGATCAAAATATAAAGAAAACATCAAATTTAGTTACTCTAGGAATAAGAGGAATATACAAGTTTTGGCAAAAGCACATTGTATCTAAATTCTCCTCATATCATCTATGGCAAGTATTTTAATGATCTCAAAATCTCAGTAATTATTACTTATCCAAGTACTTTAGCTAGGAAGAAACATATGTGAGAGCAATGTATCAGATATAATATTTTAAGGCTTTTCTTGGATCATCTATCTATAATGTTTAAAAAAACTATAATCAACAGATAAGACTTTTACTGCAATTAGTACTAACTCCTCACTGGGGAGATAAATAAAGCAATTATCTCTGTAATGTCACTACTTTAATACATGATAATATTTAATGAGAATAGTGTATTCACTTAACACTTATGAAACAGCAATATTCTTTTAATAATAATGAATGCATCTTCAAATACATTAACAGTGGGGATATTCAAGTTTCTTATTTGTGTTATTTCAAAATTTGTATATGTTATCTATATCTATATCTATCTCTTTCTTTGTGTATATATAAAATATATGTACATGTATGTATGTAATAATACATTTAATACGTATAGTAATATACACACACACACATACACACACACAGAGAATGCTAACTTAAAACAAACACCATGCCATTATCTATAAATAAAATAAGTTAATCTAGAGGTGAGGTAAGTTTCCTTTTACAAGTAAAAATACATATTCTTTTACTCACAAAATAAGTTTTTTAAATTTTAATTTTATCAAGGTTTAAGAAAAACTGAAGCCTATCGAAATCTGTTACATAAAAATTTATTTCCACTAACCAATGATTACTCAGCTGGAAAAATTAAATTTTAAATGAACATACTCCAAAACTTTCTTTTTATTTTTTTTCTTACCAGGGTTATAAGTCTGTTATTTTAGAAATAACTTTTAATTCTATGTTTAATTATCTTTTTTAAAGATCATATTTGTTTATTTTTAAAGAGAGAGGATGGGAAGGAGAAAGAGAGGGAGAGGAACAGTGATGGGAGAGAGAAACACGGATTGGCTGTCTCTCATTCACGCCCTGTCTGGGGATGGTGCCCACAACACAGACACATGCCCTGACTGGGAATCAAACAGATGACCTTTCGCTTTGCAGGATATTCCCAAACAGCTGAGCCACACTCATCAGTGATGTTTAATGTTCTTATACATGAAGCTTACTTCTTATTGATTTCAAAAATAGATGTCTTTACACATCCCGTGGCTCTAAGACCACATGTTGAACAAAGCTCCAAAACCTACACTATGTTACACTATGTTAATTTTAATCAATAATCTAAGATTTACAGGGGGGAAGGGGAAACTTAATGAGTTCAACCATAACAAAAATATTTCCCTAATTTATAATCAGAATTTAACCATAAATCAGAACATGGGACTGAAGTTTCAAGTCTCCTGACCTTCAACAAGCAGACAATAGAGTGTAAAAGGAAGGTTTACTCTGTAATAAAAATAAAGAATTGCACTTTTTAAAGCACAGTAGCAAAACAAGGCTCCCCACACAGGTATGGTGGGTGAGAAACACTTCCTCAGAAGTGAATAGAAAAAGCTGCTGCTTATCGCTTCCTGGGCTGTGAATTACTTGAGGATCTTAAAAGAGGTGAGGATTGAGACAAAGCACCGTGACTGCTGGGAGACTGACTCTACAATGTCCATTTTCACCTATGACAGGGCTCCCACGCTGCTTTTGCATTGGCGGGAACAGCAGTTGGTCAAAGTCACTGCCAAAACTTCTGGACAGAGGAAGTAAAACACAAGGAGATAAAGATGCAAACGGGGAAATCAATTTATATCTAAAATGAGTCACAACCACAAAAACATATGAACAAATACAATGTCATGAAAAAAAACTAGTTGCTATAATTTACTCCACTAAATTAAGTAACCATGCAGAATTTGTTTTTATTAAGTATAAGTTCAGTCTTCCAAAGGAAATGGATGAATAATGTTGGGGTGAGATTAGGGGGTGGAGGGATTGAGTCAAAAGGAAAAAGAACTCATGGACGTGGACAACAATTGTGGAGGAGTAGGAGGTATAAGGGGACTAAATGGTGATGAAAGAAAAACTTTCAGAAACAAACAAACAAACAAACAAAAGGATGACATGAATTCCTATGGAACAATTCAGCAATGGCAAACTGTTGTTTAGGATCGAAGACCTAAACATTATCACAAGAGCGGTGTCAAATATTTGCCAGTATTTAAAGTCATTAATATGAGGTCCAAGTGTGCCAGTTATAATGATCTTGTTTTCTTAAAAATGAGTGACTGAATTTTATATAAAGTGAATACTTATACATACAGTTACTGCTTTTGTATAAAGTTAGTGCTTGGAACTCAGAACTATTCTCTTATGACAAGGAGAAACGGTGCCTTTGGTAGCATGTAGACATTTCCCAGTTGTTTTCCAGGGGGATGGAGAATGAAAAGCAGCACACACCAAAAAAACGGTAAATCAGTCTCGACAAAACTTGGATTATAAAACACAAACAGAAAGAAATTAAAGATATAGACAGATAGACAGGTAGATGATAATGAATACAGAAAATTAGGATAAACATAACAAGAATTTAAAAGACAGAAACAATGGGAGTAACGATGTTTTAGCAGAAGAGATTGCAACATTTTAGAATGAAAGACTATGAGGCCTCAAATGTAAGGCACACTCTAGCTCACTCTAATACCCTCACATGCTATGAGTCCTAGACTGAGTCAATGGGAAAAGTTTAGAAATAGCAAAATGGGGAGGGGCCGAACCAAAGAGACCTGTCAGGCTAACCTGGGGACAGAAGGGATTGGTTAGGAAATGGATCCTCCTAAAGCACACCAAAGTTTGGAAAGTTGATTGGTTATTTTAAGAAAGCAGCTGACCCATCCCCCCCCAAACTTTGTTCCCAGGGGAACAAAGTGCTTCTGCCTCATGACCTGAACTCACGTGGTGCACAGGCTTGTTCTCCCAGTGGTCCATGTAGCCTCAGCAGCCATGTGGCCCTGGACCTCCAAGAGGAAATCTCCCGCTCTCTCTCCCCTACCCGGTGGTGCTCTAGCACCTACATTCACATGATTTCTCACCCGGGAGCGTGCAACCACGTGGCTCTAGCAAAGGCATGGCCTGTGGCCAGCAGGCTCCACACACAGGCTCCAGGAGGGATCCTGAAATGAACAGCAGCCAGGAACAAGGTAAGGTACCTGGATCGAGACAATGAAGCAAAGGACTGTACTTTAAATTGGGTCAGGGACCCTGGACACTGGCTCTTGTTTTGGTCTTGCTGAGGAGATGGGCTTTGAGACAGGAGTGCTCCATTTTCTGAGCTCACACAGCACCTGAATAAAATCTCTCTCCTTTTACCCCTGCATCTGCCTCACAATTTTGGCTTTTGTGGCAACAGGCAAACAAACCTCCAGGGATTTTTGTTGTTGTTGTTAAGTTACATAAGTACATCAAATATCACAAAACATCAATAGCTCCCTGCTTGGTTTCCACCTTCCCACATTCAGAACAGAGGCTCTGAATACATTAAACATCCGAATTCCATTTGTCAAAGACCATTGCATTTGACTACAGTTATTATTAAATAGGGAAAGTGAGACTATTAGTGGTCCTCCCAGTTGAAATTTATCCTGTTCAAGGAAGAGGAAAATGTAGCTGGAAAAAAAGGAAAGGAAAGGAAAAGAAAAGTTCAATCAGCAAGAAGTGTTCATCGTAATTTTTCCAGCCACACCGCTAAATTACTCATTTCTATAATTTAACAATTTAAGCACATCTCATGTTGCAAATATTTGATCACTATTTAGGATCATTGGGGAGATATTTATAAAGAGAGCAGTAATAAACTCAAAGTAAATATTGCCCATGTGGCCTCAAGGAGTTAATATAACCTCCAAAGGAAATTAACTTCACAGAAGGCAGTACTTAACTTTAAGAGCTTATGACTTTCCTGTCTATCTTGACGAGGGCCAAAAGACCCTTACATTAACGTTACCATTTTCCTCATCATACAGTTAATTTAGATCATTTTGTTTTGGTATGCAGAATATAGAAATTACCCAGTGACTATCTTAAAGCAATTTGTCTCAAACATTTAATAGGCATCTTATCTCTTTCTCTTCTTTGTTTGGCTCTATCCCCTTTGAAGATATATGGCCTGGATACTAAAATTAAATTGAAAAAAGTTTTAATGTAAAGAATTGTAAGATCATACATTAGACTTCTAACCAATCATGTTCAAGGGTGGGACGGTTAACTCACTGAGTAAGGAAAAGAGAATTTTTCAAGAAACCCACCGCTATGTTCTTTCTGATATTCAAAGTGCTGACAGGACCAAAAATATACCTGGGAACATTACAGTACAGCTGGCAAAAGTCAAGGGAACAGATATTTAAGTGGTAAATAGTAGAAGGTCACACACTAGTGACTGCACACACATATGCTGTAAACCAACGGGATCTCAGGGGGAAACATAAAGTTCAGCCAAGCTAATACAACGAAGAATCTGCACACAAGCATGTCATTGAGTCTAGGTTGCAAGGCAAAATATGTCCTGGCCCTAGTCTTCAATAGGCTTGTCCTCATGAGCAGTGAAACAGAATGTTTAATAAAAAATGGAATTTTCCCTGCTATGTTATTTGAGTGCTCAAAAGTCACCTTACACTTAAGGTGTACACTTTTAATTTATTCTATGTCATAAAAGGGTGTTTTTCATTTATGTAAGCTTTTACATAATCATTGTGCTGCTTTGTACCAATAAGCTTTCATCGTTTTGGTTAACATGTACAAGACACTGATTTGATGGGCTTTCCTATTATCTGATCAAATCTACACATGGAAGGAGATGGAGAATAAGGAGGAGAGGAGGCAGAATTAGAGCTGAGGAAACAGAGTTAAAAATGTTGCTCTGATGATTCCCAGTGTGGGGACAGCGTGCAAACCCACAGAAAATGCACTCAGCAATCAGTGTTGTGTCAGCAGGGGGAGTTTTCATACATATGTCAAGAGCATGAGTTCTTTTTCCATAAAGTCTCACTTTATATTCCGTGTGTAATATTCAGTATCTGCTGAGTATATTACTTATTCTGCTTTGTAAAGCCATGCAGCAAATAAGAATTATTGTAAACTAATGGGATACATACCCGAGTTTATCCTGAAGTAGGACCATTATCATTTCTTAGATCCATACTTTATATTTCTACTCCATCCTGAGCAAAACTCTGCCCTAGCTCCTACAAAGTAAATGGAAAGATCATTAAGCCATTGGCAATAGCTCCTAATAGGTGGCTGGCTCCCTCTGAGCAAACCACACAGGCGTCCGTGACAAAACTGAGGCCCCCAGTTCATGCGCTCCTCCAGAACGTTGCTCCTCGTTATTGCTCAGGAGTATGTACTGCATCGGCAGAGGGGGATCTAGGGCAGGTCTCTACTCGACTGTCGCTATTGTTACTGCTCTGGGTGGAAGCATATGAGATCTACTGGCAACCAAGGATTACCCCAGCTGATACAATCAAATTATGCTTTATCAGGGTAGATGCATTATTAACTTCAGTGCTTTTGAGTACCAGTTGAGTGACACATGTTTAGTGAATACATTTGAGCTCCTTAAGTTTCAAGATTAGGCTTTTTGCTGTACCTTGTGTTTACTCATGCTTCTTGAATTTGGATTATGTTTGCTCCCTTTTGGGTTTGTTGTTGTTCTGTGTGTTTCCATATTTTCCTGCCCAAACTTCACTTATTTTAAGCTGTAAATAATTTTTTTTCAATAAATGAGTCTGTAGTAATGTATCAGAGATCATTGATGTGTCAGCAGAAAAATCACTGATTTTTGCTAGTCTCTTTTTCTGCACATATGTAATAGACATGTACTTCAGGGTAGACTCCTAAGGCTTCACCCTTTGCCATTCAATACACTGACATACTTTAATGGCAGTGATATTAATTTAAGTATTCATAGTGGAAGGCGTTTCTGAATGTGAGTCCTTGTAATACTCTTATCACCTCCTCCCATTCCAGGCCAGACTATATTCATGGACGCACATTCTACTCCCACAAAATATTATTGATTTTAATTGTTTGCCAATCAAAATATTGCAAGTATGCACAAAAATATATCTAGAACTAAGACTCCAAAAAAGTAGAATGCTTATTATAAACAAACTTACTGACTCCTTCAAATCTGAATCAGTTGGTGGCCTTGTTCCTTCTGTCATTCATTCATTCAAGTCATAAATGCATCTGTTATTTACAAGGCATTAGTGTGATGCTTAGCATTAGGTATCATTTAGTGAACAAATTCCATATTGTCTACTGGGGGTGGTAGAGGTATAGAAAAAGCAGGATCAAGCAAATCCAAAGGAAATTTTAAGAGTGTGCAATTTCAGTGTTCTTAACTCAGTTAATATCTAATAAACCATATTGCACAGAATTCAAAATTACTTCTTGATGTGACCACACATAGAGACTCTACTTTAAAATCTGTCTATCCTATAGCATGGGTTAGAAAGTTTAGAATGACCTTTTCTCCCTTGCTTTCTACATATGATTAAATTGTGAACTATAATCAGGTCAACTTCTCTCTTCAAACTAAGTTTCTTTCTTTCTAGAAGCTTCACAGTACCTCAAGTGCACTCAGCTAGGTGCACTAGCTGAGACTGTGGGTTCTACTGACCTCTGACTCTCCACTGTGAACAATCCCATGACTAAGGAAAGAAGTGATACCCATCATCCGCTCCTGCATTATCTGACCTAGGAAGGGCTTGTTCTTAACGAACCAGGTTATTTACGGTACAGTGGATATTGCTCCTCTGAAACTATGGCCTCAACCCTACACATCCTCATTTATTTTTGTCTAAAGAGAATAAGAGTGATTCATTTAGGTCTTGCAATATTATAGAAATTATAGGAGCTCAAATTTGTAAAAATCAGAGCAGAATAAACATTACTTTGTCTTGAAAAAGTGATTATATCAGAAGCCAGAGTCCATGTGTGTTGATTGATTCATTTTCTTCTAAGTCCCAGTTATTGAAATTGGAATTGAATTATATTGGTGAAATTAGCAAATTATAATGTTTTATATGAATATATATGTATATATGGACACATATCATGTTATCCTTGATTTATTTTACATACTAAATTAAAGTATTCTCAATATTTTAATGTAAGTTCACTAAAACAGGGGCTTTAAGAGGGCAGAGGATTTAAAAAATAAACTGTGCTTGCTTCTACATTCTTAATTGTCAGGCACATAATAGGTCCTTAATAAATATGTGTTGAGCGAACAAATGCATCTAAGTAATTTCTTCTGCTGCTACGACAAATAGCATTCTGAAGCACAGATTTCCACTTTCTTTCATTTCTCCCATTTGCCTCAAAATGAGAAAATTAAGAACACTTTAGGAAACATGGGGTAAAATTGCCACCACTATGAGTTTATAAAATTGAGAATGCTTAAGGACTCTTACAGCTGTCAGTAACAAAAATCCAACTCAAAAGACTTAAGCAACTAAATTATTGTTCCACAAAGCTAACAAAAGCCCAATGAAATATTCTTCAGACATGACTGAATAGATGCTCATATTATGTCCCCAGGGATCTGACTCATTTTTTTTCTCTTGGTAATGTTTTTCCTTTCACTAACTTTATTCTCAGGCAGACAGACCTCTGCAATGGATTCAAGATGCCAGTGGCACCTGCAGGCTCGCATGGCAGTGCTGTTGGAGTTTCCACAGAAAGAGAAAGCATGTTTACTGATACATCACTCTGGTAAATGTCCAAGGAGAAATGAAGATGATCTCAACATAGTTTATATATACATGCCTGAGCCCAAAACCGGACTGCTAAGTTTGGGACTCATGCTGATCTCAGGGATGAAGGCCCGAGAACTAGGTATACACAAAACAATTTCAACTACTCATCACCCACAGGACACTGTGAAATCTCATCCTTGCTTTCTTCTCTGGTCACACTTCATTTTACTCTTCCTTTGTTGGGAGCCACTCTGCCTTGTTTCAGGAGTTGTAACAGCCCCCCATGGGCTAAGGCTGAGTGAGCGACCTTCGGACCACAAGCCACTAAGGAGACAGAGCTTATCTCCCTGGAAGGAACGCCACTTCTGCTCCTTTTTTCATAACTGGCCCCCAATGCTTGATCAGTTAGCTGATGACAGGTAAGATTCCCTAAGGAGGAACAACCTAAGACAGGCATGATCCTGTGGAGGCCCCAGGGAAGGACTTGGGGGGCTATGGAGAAAGGGGGTGATGGACCCTCGCCCCTCAGCTTTGATGAAGCCTGAGTCTCCATTCCGTCCACAAGAAGTCTCCAAAAATTCCTTGGCTATCTGCCTCCTCTGCCTGAATTATGCCTGAAACAATGACAGAGGGCAGTGCAGCCCTGTGCTGGATAGGGTGGGCTCCCAGGAGATCAAGCTGGAGAAAGGATATGTAAATTCCTGTGAGACCTGCTTTGCTAAGAATGCTTTTAGATAAAGACCTGAGCAGGAAATGAGTAAACTTTCCAAAATTTTATAGCCTTTTAGCTGACAGACCCTGACTCAGAATAAGCCCTGATAAGTTCTTTGTATTCTGTCTATCACCTGAAAATGTTTAATAACTTGTACCTGAATTCCTGCACAAGAAATCCAATAAAACCTCTGTCCAGGCAAGTGTCAACGCACTCTCCCCTTGGGAGAGTGGCCAGGCTGCTCTGAGGCACTCCCCACTAGAGGGAGTAGCTGTGCCGTCCCCTTTTCCTCCACAGGACTCAGTAGTCCATGTGAATTTGTCTCATATCTCATCCATGATGCTGTGGGCACTGTGAGCCGGTGCCTGCGACATTTCTTCCTCTGTGTTTTAAATCGATTGACTTTATTTTTCTCTCTAAATTTATCAAAACATATTCACCCCTTAATGCTTTTACACGTGCTGCTTTATCTGGAATATTCTCCCTCCTTCTCTCCTTTTTATTCTGACTAGCTCATACTTATCTCGCCACTCTCAATTGAATGATTACTTTCTCATGGAAACAACTGGTGTTTTTCTAGTTTAAGCAGAATCTCTTCACATATACTTTCTGTTAGAAAATGCATATGTTTACTTTCAGAACTTGTCATTATTTATTTGCAAACAATACTTGTTAATTTTGATCCCTTTACCTGCAGGAGGATGGTGTTCTACACTGTCATCTTCCTCAGTGTTGCTCCAGCATGTGACACGCTGTCTTTCTAGCACATGGCGGGCACTAAAAATACTTGTTGAGTCAAAGAAAATGAATCAAAGGAATGATTGGATTAATTAAATATTGAATAACTGACTAGTGCAGTGGAAGAACAATTTTTTTTTCAGTGAGGATATGGAGAGTAAATATTTTAGGCTTTGTAGCCACATACAGTTTCTGTTGCAAATTCTTCTTTGGATTTTGCCTGTTTGCTTGGTTTTTGGTCTCTCTACTTGCTTTTTTACAATATTTAAAAAAATACAAAAAGCATTCCAGACAAAACAAGTCATAGGCCAGATTTGGCCTATACTTCATAGTTTGCCCACCTTTGCTCTAGTGCACTGGTAGTTATGGTTCTGCCTGTAATCGCATAATAATAATGAGAATCTAGCTCCAACTCTTTTATCTTTTGCTTTGCTTTTATTTCAGAGAGGTGCATTCTCATAAATACCACTTCCCTTCTCAGCACCTAATCCAGGATCCTATTGCTGCACTCTCTTTTCAAACCTATTTTTTACCAACTTTTTCTCCCTTTACCATGCCTGTGCATTTCTTCTAATCTCCTGCTGTCTGTGCCACACTGTGTATTTTTCATTCCTTAGCCAAGTGCACCTGCTGCCCTGGCTTCTTATTGCTGTTTCAAATTTTTATGCTGCATCATCATCCCTTCTGCTTTCTGCAGTAATATTTCAGGAGAAGGAGAAATATTTATTTAAAATAAACGGATAAAACAGACATTCCTTGATTCTGACACCAGAGAAATAGCATGCCATCTGCCCTCCATAAGGAGCGCTTTGCCCAAGGGACGTAACCATATCACCCAGGTAAGCTCTTACTAATGTGTAAATCGCACTGCGTCCTGCAAATTGTGGTTGTCGTTCTAGACCTTCTGCCCTTTCATTGCCCTCAATTCTGCAGTACTTTTTAAACCTTTCTTTTTGTTGTATATATTCTGACATCTTTTCCCCTGGAATACAACCACCACTAGTCTTGTAAGTGGAAAACTTTCCACCCATTAATTTCTTATGACTTCAAGTTCTCAATAGCAATTGTAGGATTTTTTAAAGAAAAAAAAAAACACAGCAAATTTTAAGTACCGCTACTACAAAATTAAAAGGTAATGAGGTGACACATAACACATGAATATATAGGTATTTTAAATGCCACCCCAGTAAATATAAGTGAGCATGCTATGTCTTACAAACTTCAAAAAAAGAAATATGTCATCAACTTACTCAAAAAGAAAAAAATAAAATATGGCAAAAATAAATTGTTTCCCAATATTTACCATAGCTGTCTATAAACAACATATAGCTTAACAGCTCTTCATCCAATATGACAAGAGTTATAAGATAAATTTTACGTACAATAATCTGCAAATAACTTAATTTGATGAGTTTCCATAAATGCAAACACTTATGTGAGGATGAATACGATTAAGATAAAACATGTTTTCATCTTTCCAGAAAGTTTGTGTATGCCTACTTCTAATCAAGCCCTATCCACTCATAAGGAAACCCCAATATTATTTCTATCTCCATAACATTAGTTCTGCTTTCCTCTGAACTTCATGTAAAGTGAATCATAGAGTATGTAATATTTTGTTCCTGACTTTTTTATTCACCATAAAATTTTGAGATTTATTCACATATATTGTGTTCTAAAGTTTCATTCCTTTAGTTGCAGAAGATTAATACATGATATTAATAATGGGTCATGAATATACTCCAACTAGTTGATTCATTACTCAGTTGATGGAATTTTGACAGTCAGAGTTTGTTCATTATAAATAAAGTTCCTGTGAGCACTCATGAATAAGGCTTTTTGGTGGACCTGGGTGTTTACTTCACTTGGCAGAATACTTTGAAGTCTGTTTGCTGCATCACAGGGTAGTTGCACCTTCGACTTTATAAGATGCTGCAAAACACTTTTTCAAAGTTGTTGCAGCATTTCACATTCTCATTATCAATGTTTTTGAGATTCAGTAGCACCACTTCTTGTATAAATTTAATGCATACAGTATTTTTAATTTTACTCTTTTTTTAGGTGTTAGTTTTGTATGTGTTTCTCTGATGACTATGGATGTCGAGTGCTTATTCAATTGCTTATTGAACCCTCATAGAATCTTTTCTCCTTTCATATTATCTTCTTAGGCTTCTTAGTCAATTTTAATTTTTTATGTTATTATTTATTCACAAGAAGTCTTGATGTATCAAGAATATAAATATCCGGCATACATATCCTTGGCTTACATATTCATTTACTTGAGTTTTGAAAAGGAATTAAAATATTTTAAATAAGTATTTTAAATTTTAGATCAATTTTAGATATACAGACATATTGAAAAGATAATAAAATATGTCCTGTAGACTCTGCATCTATTTTACCCTATTATTAAGAACATCTTATATTATTATGAAATATTAGTCACAGTTAACAGAACAATATCAATGCACTATTATTAATTAACTAAACTTTACACTTTTTCATTTTTCCTTTTTATTTTTTATAAGATCCTTTTTTTCCTCTTTCAAGATCCCATCCAGGATACCATATCACATGTAGTATCTCTGTCCCTTAGATTCTTCTTGGTTATGACAGTTTCTCGAGTATTTTGATGGCTATGGGTTTTTTTTTGAGAATTCTCAGTCAAGGACATTGTAGAATGTCTCTCCTGTGGAATTGTCTAATATTTTTCTCACTATTAGACTGAACTTATGTATATTTGAGAGAAAGACCATGAAGACAGTGTGCTATTTTCATCACACTCTGAAGTACATACTGTTAACCTGACATACTGTTGCTGTTGATTTTGATGTTTTGGCTGAGGTAATATTTGTAAGGTTTCTCAGTAATGTTACTCACATACCTTCCCCTGCTTGTTCCTTACAGTATGTTTTGGAAGAGACTCACTAAATCAGCCTAAACTTAAGGGATTAAAAGTTATTTGCCACCCTGAGGTTGTAGCATTTTGCATTCTGACCAGCAATGACTGGGAATTTCAGTTGTTTCATATCCTTGGCAACATTTGGTGTTGTGAGTATTTTCGATTTTAGTCATTCTAACAGCCATGTAGCGACATCTCATTGTTCCTTTAGTATGCAATTGCTGAATGACATATGATGTTGAACTTCTTTTCATATGTGTATATATGTATATTTTTGAGTGCTCCCTTACTCTCTGGTACTATAAGATGTTTCAGGTTTATCTTATGTACTTTCTGCCTCCTAGAATAAGTCATTTCTTTTAGGGAACCTAATAATGGGCTTTTACATGCTTGATACTACTGAGGTGTCATTGTTTTTCATTCATCTCAGCCGACATAATAAAGATATGTCTATATGTGTATAGACATAGCTTGCATAGATACACATAACTGTATTTATTGCTATATGCAACCTTCTTTAGCTACATTAAGCTAAGAATGAGTTTGTAGTGATGTCTCTGACTCTAGCACCTGCTACATGGACCACTCTAACCTCCTGCCCTTGCTTACCTCTAAACTCTCACTTCATCAGTATTACACTTGGCTCCTACAATCTTGGCTTGGTAATACACATTTTTGTTCAATTACAATATTCTGTATGGGGGTATCAGAAATAACTATTACTCCAGGTGAAACAACTTCATCAGCTAGAGTACAAAGTTATACACAGTTGTCTTTGCCTTTATACGCACTCTTTCCAAAATTACTTAAGTCAGTACTTTTTCTCCTGAATCCCTTCAGGGAGGTTGTTTCATGTTTGTAATACAAATAAATTATTGGTCACATTCTAAATGTCACATTCTCATGAGTCCAGCTCTTCTAAATAATATTTTTGAATTTGTATACATAAACATTTTATGCTTTGTGCGGTGAAGTGCTGTGGGTTTTGACAGATGCATCATGTCATGTACCCACCATTATAGTATCTTAAAAAAGAGTTTCATTACTTTAAAAAATTCTTTGTGCTTCACTTACTCAACTTTCCACTTTAAACTCCTAGAAATGTCTACTTTCTCCTTCTCTATATATATTTTTTCTTTTTTTCAAAATGTCCAATATTTGGAATCATAGACTATAAAATATTCTTTGCAGACTGAACTCTTTCACTTATCAAAAGGCCTTTAAGATTCATCCAAGTCTTTTGTGACTTGTTAGCTATTTTTTTATTGTTATTTAATGGTCCATTGTATGTGTATACTACAGTTTATTAAAAGAATGTGTATTCTGCTGGTGTTAGATGGAATATTATACAAATGCCAATTAAATTCAGTTGAATGGCTCTGGCTGGTGTTGCTCAATGGACTGAGTGCCTGCTCATGAATCAAAGGGTCAGTGGTTTGATGCCCAGTCAGGGCATATGCTTGGGCTGCAGGCCAGGTTCCCAGTAGGGGGTGTGCGAGAAGCAACCTCACGTTGATGTTACTCTCCCTCTCTTTCTCCATCCCCTCCCTTCTGTCTAAAAATAAATAAATAAAATCTTTAAAGTGTATTCAGTTGATTGATAGTGCTGTTTAGGTCAAATATATCTTTATTGATATTCTTTCTACTTTATCAACTATTGTCAGAAGGCAGTGGAAGTCTCTGATTATTTTGGTAGGTTTCTTTATTTCTCCCCCAGTTCTATCAGTTTTAGCTTTGTGCATTTTAATGTTCCATTGTTAGTTGCATAGATGTTTAGGATTATAATGCCATTATGGAAAATGATCCTTTTATCATTGTATAATGTTTCGTGTTTTTTCTTTCTTTCTTTTTTCCTTTTTATTGACTCTAGGAAGAGGTGAAGGGAGGAAAAAAGAGAGGGAGAGAAACATCATTGTGAGAGAGAAGCATTGATCAGTTGCCTCTTGCAAATGCCCTGACTAGGGACTGAACCTGCAACCCAGGTATGTGCCTTTACTGGGTATTGAACCAGTGACCTCACAGTTTGCAGGATGATGTCCAACCAAGTGATCCAACTGTCCAGGGCTCATGTTTTCTTGATACTTTTCTTCTGAAGTCACTTTGTCTGAAATTAATATAACCAATCAAGTTTTTTATTTATTAAAGTTAACATAGTGTATTTTCTCTGTCCCATTACTTTAACTTGTTTATGATTTTATATTTTAAATGAATTATATACAGATGACAAATTATTTACTTTTTATTTTTATGTACTTGACAGTAGGCAATTCACATTTAAAATACTCATTGATATAGTTGGACTAGTAGCTGTCATGTTATAACTATTTTTTTTCTGTTAGTTTTGTCCTATTATATTGAACACCAGGTATGTTTAATGGGTTCTAAAATCTGAGGTAAACAGGTATTTAATATTGAGATTCTCACAAATCCTTACTCAAGGGTATGCTTATTGATTTTAGAGACCCAGAAGTGGAGAGAGAGAGAGAGAGAAACAAAGTTGTAAGAGAGATATCAATTGGTTGCCTCCCATATTCGCCCTGACCAGGAATCAAACCCACAAATTAGGTTTTTGCCTTGACCTGGGATCCAGCCTCTAACCTTTGGGGTACAAGGTGATGCTCCAACCAACTGAGCCACCTGATGAGGGCAATTTAGTACTAGGGTGTGGGATACTATGTCTAGGAGTTAAATGTTTTAATGTTTGCCAAAAGCTTCAAATTCTAGTATTCTTGTTGTTGTTGTTGCCATCTTAACACAGCACTTTCCTCATGCTCTTCCTCAGATGAAATCTACTTCTTGACCCTCTCTCAGCTTCCATATTAGTAGAACAGCAATTTTCAACCAGCGTGCCACAAGACTTTTTAAAGCAAGCCATACCAGACTATTTAGTCTGGAGTGCTAACCTATTTTTCCTTAGATTGTCAAATTAAAACGTAACAACAACCAATACAACAGCCGTCCAGTGTAAATGAATCAAAATTATATCTGTTTTTTGTCAGATCAGAAAAATGTGTGTGTGCCACAGAATTTTAGTAATTAGCCACTTTGTACCACGACATAAGAGAGGTTGAAAATTGTTGTACTGGAGCACAGTTGGCAGGATGGTCAGGTGTGGGGGAAGGGAAGCATTCTAAAATGTTTCACCCCTTATCGGAGACAGAATGTCTGTAGGAGGTGGAATTGGGGGAAAACTCTTCTCTCACAGGGATGAAACTCAGGCAAAATATTTTTTTATCTGGAAAGTAAGTCTCTATAATGAAGATGCTATAGGCATATTTCACAGCAATCAATCTTTCCTACCGCCAGAGCCAAGAGGGAATCTTTGAGACCTGGTGAGTTTTCTGAAGGTGAAGTTCACAAACATGAAGAGACCGTGAAGGCTGTAGCTCCAGGAGTTTCTCACTCTCTAGCTAGCTACTCCACTTTCAAACTCCAAAAACTCACCAAAATTACCTTTAAATGTCTTTCAAGTTTGTGGCTCCCGAGACTGTATTCCCGGTAAGCAGGTCTCAGCTGTAACTCTCTGAATTTGCTCATCTTTCTAGATGTCAAAGTGAATGGCTTAGTCTGCCACCTTGGTTCTCTGACAGGCCTGAGAAAAGTGGGTTTCAGGTTGAGAATTTACTTTTGATGTAAATACAGATATCACAAGCTCCAAGCTCTTTACATGGTAAGGCTGAAACCCAAAGTCTGAATCTTTTAATTTTAAAAAATTACAATTTTGTGTTGTTTTTGTTTGTCTTGTTGTTAATTCTAAGAGATCTTTGTGTATGATAAGGTAAAATTTAGGAGTCTTTTCTACATTGTTTTTTGCAGGGATTTCATATTTGTAACATTTACAATTAGGTTTGCCATCTTTGTCAAATTAGTTGTGGTGTGTGGAATTAAGCAAGGATTCGGGATCATCTTTTTTCAACATTTATCTAATTGATGCAGTACCATTTGTTGAAAAGTCATTCTTCCATTCTGAACTTCTTACACCTTTGGAGAAAAATCAATTGTCTATATAAATGTAGGCTATTTCTAGTTTCTGTCTTCAGCTTCATTGATCAAGTTTTCAAACTGAAGTCAATACTACAATGTCTTATTATTAAATCTTTGAAATGTTTTAAAGTTTGCATTAAATAACTATTTTTAAAAAAATAATGTAAAAGAAAGAAAAAGAGTGTCTTCTATATTTTCCCATATATTTAATTTTGGGGTGTCCTTAATTTCATCCAATAGATCCAAGTTTCTATCTTTGACAATTTCCCCTTTAATCTGAAGAATATTCTTCAGCATTGTTTATAGTTCAGGAATTCCATCTAACTTTGTTTTTTTTTTCCTTCTTAAATTGTATTTATTTTGTACTCATTTTAAAAGATGTCTTCATTGAATATTGAATTATGAAGTGACAGTTACCTTTTTGTTTTGTTCTTCTGTGTACTGGTTTCTTTCTGATTTTTAAAAACCTATTGTTTTTTCTATGATTGGTTCCTCAACATAATGTGATATTTTTAAAAAAAATGATTTCAAGTATCATCCCAGCTTTGGTGTTCAGTGGTTTGCTTGTAAAGACCTTTCTCTGTCCTATGTGAGTTTTGCTGAACTTCTTAGATTTCTTATATAAGGTTTTCACCAAGTTCACAAGACTTTAGTTAATTATTTTTACAAATAGGTTTGCTGTTGTTTCTCATTCTTTTTCTCTTCTTACTCGGTTACTCCAATTAGATATACGTTGGTTCCCTTTATAGTTCTCATAACTTATGAAGGTTCTGGTCCTTCTTATTTTTCAGCTGATTTTCTCTTTCTATTTTACATTGGATCTTCAAGTTTAGATTGTCAGTTTTGCGATCTCCAAGCTTCTGATGAATTCATGTGGTGTGGGTGTTTTTTTTAAATCCAGATATTATAGGTTTTATTATATAACTCTAATGTAATTATTTGATATTGTGTCTATTCTTTTTGGAGATGGTCTGTGTGTTTGCTATGACCATGTTTCTTCATTCAAGTGCACGGACTATAATATTCATGATACCTGCTCTGTATGTCTTTCCTATCCTCCCACAAAGAATTACCACAAAATTACCTGCTTAAAATAACACTAGTGTATTTCCTTGCAGTTTTTCAGGTCATCAATCTGTATACATCCCATTAGTGTCTACTAAATGCATAGGGTCTCTCAAGGCTGAAATCCAGGTGTTGGCTGTGCTGAGTTCTTATCTTATGGATCTAGGAAAGAATCCGCTTCCAAGTTCATTTTTGCTTTTGAAAGAATACATTCATTTGTGGATGTAGGACTGTGGTACTCATTGTCTTTCTAGTTCCTAGCCTAGGGCTCCTTTAGCTTAGAGACCCTTCTCACATCTTAAAAGCCACTCTGGTCTTGGCATGTGACCTCTCCATCTTAAAAGCCAGCACTTATGTGTCAAATTCTTCCTGTGCTACAAATCCAGTAGGTAGAAGATGTTTTACTTTGAAAGGGTGACTTTGCTTAGAATAAGTTCAATCACTAGGAAATCTATATATGTAGAGGAAGTGGCACCCATAATTATAATTCAGAAATGTAGTGTGGGCTAGTTATAGAGTGATGCTGTTTCTTTCAGAAAGCTGGTACCCTGGGGGACCCGGGAGAGCCAATGGTACAGATGAATTCTCAAGGCAGCCTGTCTCATCATTTTAGTGAGGCCTTCAACTGATTGTAGTAGTGGCCTACCCACATTATGGGGACAATCGGCTCCACTCAGAGTTCACAGATTTAAATCTTTTCCAAACACACTCTCCAAGTTGACACATAAAATTAATCAGCACAGGTAAGAACCTTCATTTTTATCGTTTTTATTTCTTTCACTATGTTATGGGACATGACCATTGCCATGACATCTCAACATAATACAGGCCCAGCAACTGAGACAGAAAATCTTGGCAGGCCATGTTAGGACTCTCCCAGCACATATTTTAAGGCCTCAACTGTTCATGTTAACACCCATGTCATCTCAAATTCTATTTATGACTGCTTTTTCTCTTGATATTTAATCATATTTATTTCATGTCTAGTTACTTTTCATGATAAACTATATAGTGTATACGATGTTACATAGTAACTCTGAATTTTGTTATTTTCTTAAAAAGGTGTTTATTTTTGTTCCAGTAAAAAATTAAAACACTGTGTCACTTTAAATTTTTGGGAGTTTAGTGTCATTAGTGTCATGGGGTTTTTTTGTTTGTTTTTTGAAGAAAATGCCTCAAATTTTGCAATCTAGTTTTAATTTTCTGGTGTAACAACTGTAATTCTTAAATGATAAATCTATGTTTGTCATATACCTTATAATATTTTGGGGCTCATGCTCCACACTTTGTCTCTGTTACAGATGGCCCATTTTAGCCTTCCAATGGTTAGTTTCTGATGGGCTTTTGCATGTCTAAGTGAGGATTTATTCAAGAATCTATAGCGACTTATATACAAATTATGATATTGCCCCACTTTGGGTGACTTAGTTTTTACAGAATTTCCTTTCTCAAATTCCAGCTAAAATGCATCACAGAACTCTATTTTCTAACACTCTAAATTAATAAGATTGCATCTTTCTGCTTGTTTTAGTCTCTTTATATCTCATGGACTGTGGATTTCACTTATATTAAAGCATTATAAAATTTTCATATATATGTCCCTATTTTTTAAAGAGTTGGATTTGTTAAAATTACTATTTGAATATCTTTTTCTTTCTAGTGGTTATCTTTTAGTAACTTTTTTCTACTTCCTTCCTTAAATTTAAATTTTAACTGGTATTCAATAACAAAATGTACCTCTTTTCCTTAAAAAGGAAATGAAGACAATGTTTCTATATTTAGCAACTTCAAATTAAAACATGTTCTAATCATCAATTATTCTTTACATGGTTTTCAGAAATGAAAAATTAATTAACCAAAATCTAAATATCTCCTTGAAACTTTCACTTGGTTATATTCTGAATCTTTGCAAATTTATGTGTTTATTAGAGTTTCTCAGAATTAAAAACATACTAATTTAAAATATATATAATTTAATATCCCATTATGATAAACACAAATGTGAATATATAAAATCCATTATATTACTTCATAATTTTCAAGATTTGGTCAACAATTTTTTTCCAAGTTTGGTTGCAGTGAGCAGAGAACTATGGTAAAATATAGGAGGATATTATGAAAACATGACTAAATCAACTGATGTGTTAAACTTGTTATCTATACCATAGGCCAAATGTCATATGGGGTTTGAACAAAGTAATTCACACTTTTCAGATGCTGGATAAGTCATTAAAGTGTCTAAGAATGAAACATATCATATATATATATATATATATATATACACTTATTTATTATGATAAGCTAAATAAAGTATATATATATTTGTTTGTTTAGCTGTGTGTATATATACGTATATATACACATATATACACATATGCATATGTATACACACACACACACACACACACACATATATATATATATTGCCTGATTTTATTCCTTCCTCCTGACCCCCAGGAAAATTTCTAAATTTTCCAATGCTAAATTGTTTTGCTAAAAGATATGCATTTCATCCATAGAGTTGAGACAAAGTAAAAAATCAATAAAGCCTGGGATCATTTCAAATCAAATTTAAAGTTTTAGAAATTCTGTTTCTCACCATCTTTCTCATTTCATATTGAAATGTTTCAGCCATGGTGCCGTATCCCATTTGGTGTTTCATGCATGTCTTAAATTAACTATGTAATCCTTATTGTTGATATCAGAGATATACATGTAGGAATATTATTCAAAATGTGTTAAATTTCTTTGTTGAAAGTATTGTAATAAATACAAACACACAAATCTGATTAGCTTTGGTACTCCTAACACAGAAATAAGATAATAAAATAATCAATCAACAAAGATTATAGAAAACAAAACATGTTTCAAACATTAATACATGGTTCTAGAGAAATAATAATGAAGACTGATATATACTATACAAAACTCTCGAGTACATTTTTCAGAGGGAAAACTGAGGCCAGAAAGTTTGGAAAATGTGTGAAAGTCACTTAGCCAACTGCGAGGTCAGAACTGCAACTTACATCTATTTGAGGATAGATCATAAGCTCTTTCAATTCCACTATGAAACATTTAAAAATGAGCCTTTAACTTTGTACTTATCTTGAAGAATTTTGCTCTCAAGCCGAGGTGGCATGAGTAATGTATATAACTAAAGGAGTGAGAAAAGCAAGCCAGTATGAAAAGTAGTGCTAAGTCATGTTTTAAATATCAGCAAGTGTTAACAGTCTCAGAAGAATTCTTTTTTTGGCAGATAGAAATTGAATTAGGTCTTAAAGGAATAAACAATTTGAATAGTTTAGGATGCAAGATTAGGCAAAGACCAGCTGTACTTATTTTGAATAGTGCAAATTAAATGGCCTGTAATGATTTCAACACTTCCTCCAAGTGCAGTTGTCTGAAATTAGAGTTCTTCTAAAGATAAGTGTGTTTTTGTATATATTAATTCACATTAAAGTATGTGTGTATAGTTTGCATACAAAATTTAATAAATTCACTATATGATTTCACTAATATGTGGAATCTAATGAACAAACAGAACTAACAAGCAAAACACAGACAGATTCATAGATGGCGAGCAGATGGCAGCTAGTGTGGGGGGAGGTTAAGGGGTGGAGGGACTGAGCAAAACCGAAAGAGGACTCATGGACGTGGACAACAGTATGGTGATTGCAGGGGGGTGGGTATGGGGCACTAAATGGTAACGTGAAAAATACAGTGAAGATTAAATCAAAATGAAAAAAAATTAGACCACGTGAAAAACTGAATTTCCAAATATAGGGACACACCACAATTAAGGAGTTATTATTACTATTATCATCATAATCTAAATATTTGTTAGTGTTTTAAATATGATGTCAATAAGATACTTTAATTCAGTAATAGCAACAAAACTCAGTATCAGCTGATGTCAGACAAAGCCTCTCACATTGGGGAATTGCAACCTGTAGACAAAACAGAAACTTAAACAAATGTGTAAACACTTAGCATGAGATCTACCCTCTTAACAAATTTTAAGTATATAACAGATTATTATTGACAGTATATACAATGTTGTACAGCATATGTATAGAGCATATCCGTCTGGCATTGCAGAAACTTTGTGTCTGTTAATTTGAAACTCCCTGTTTCTCCCTCCTGTAGCTCCCAGCAACCACCATCCCACCACATATGAGACTGTGCATGCGACTATTCTAGGCACCTCAAAGGAGTGCTTGTCTTTCTTTGTCTGGCTTACGTCACTTACCATAGTGCCCTCCAAGTTTACCTACATTGTCACATCTTGCAGACTTTCCTGCTTTCTAAGGCAAAAATAATGTTCCACTCTATATATTGTAGATACACTTTTATACGCCACTCATCTGCAATGGACAGTCAGGTCATTTCCACATTTTGGCTACTTAGAATAGTAATATAATAAATAAGGGAATGTTGATATGTCTTCAACATCCTGATTTTAATTTTTTTGATGTTTACTTCAAAATGGAACTGTCCAATGATACAGTAATTCTACTTTTAATTTCTTTAAGGAACTTCCATACTGTTTTCCATAGCAACTATTCTATTCTTAATGTATAGCAATAGTATAAGTAATACAAAAAAAGATAGGACATTTTTTTTCCATTTTATAGATGAGGAAATGGAGGTGGAGAGAGTTGAAGTCAGTTGCACAGTGTCACACGACCACTGAGTGCCAGAGTGCCAGAGCCATAATACTAAACACATGTCTCCAAAGTAAAGTAATGTGATGAAATATTTTACCTGTTTTCTTATTGACAGATAAATTCTGATCACTGCCACTATATTATTACCCTTCACCCCAAGATAAGAGAAAAAAGAAACATGAAAAAATAATACATAAGGCATTGCATAATATACATAGCTCTACAAATACACTAAGATTAATATCTTACCTCCCAAATAAATATATCACAGTGTAGACATTATTGATTAAGCACCAAAGAAACATATAAATGCTTCATTTATAATAGACTTTTCTAAATGCAACCATGGTTATTCATCTGGATTGACCTACTTAATGCATTAAATCAAAATTTGGTTAACTCAGAACTAAAAAACAGTAGGGTTTTTCCAAAAGCTGTCAAAAATATTATTTAACATGTTGAAAACAGTTTGACTGCATTTTTAAAAATTTTCACGTAGTTGTATTGTTTTGTTGGTACAGCTACAAAGATGAAAGCTGGTGTATTAAAGCATCAAAGCTTGGCTGTACATTACATACCATTTTATACACACTGTGCTATTTGATCTGTTCTCATTTTCCTCCTGGAAGAGTCATTGACTGACTGACTGAGTGAGTGAGTATTGTTTGGCAGGTTTACATTTATAATTGACCAGTAATGAAAATGTAAATGACAGAAAAAATATAAGATGTCAGATGGTAATAAATTTATACTACAAGTTTTTCATGTGATGTTATATAATGGAAACAATATTTGGAAGAAATTATTTTAGAAGAAATTTGTCCTGAAGGAGCATTTTCCAAACAGCCTTTATTAAAACTTTATTTGAAACAAATTATTTACATTTTATTAATATTAATCCTTCAGTATAATGAGTAGTACTTTTGTTATGATAATATTGAGTGCGCAAACATCTAGAAATAACTCTATGGTTTGAAAATGGTTCTGCTATCAGAGTATGATACTGAATAACAGTTTCATGTTAAGTCTTTCAAATTCTTAACTTTGTGTGGATGTTAAGACCTGAAACATAGGGAACACAAACAAACACGCCCAGACCTCTAAAGCTTGAGCTCTTCATTTCCCACAGGTCTTCATTAGAGTTCGACCAACCTCTTTCAATGTCACACATTAGAAATTTTCAGAACTTAGATTTGGATGAGGTTTTTCAGGAAGGCTGTTAAAAACAAAGGGACTGGAATAAAAAAAATCTGCTGCTGCTTTTCAGTTCCTACATGAAAAATATGGGCCCCTAGCTTCATAATCTCTTCATTTGCTATTGTTGTTTATGTGTTCATATTTTTTTAATTACCATAAGCTAGACTTAATAATTATTTTTGTTTCTTCATGGACCTGTTTTTATGTACTGTATTGCACTTCTTTTTGTGGATAAAGAAGTAAACATTTCTTTGGGGAATTAAAGCATAACCTGAACCAAAAATAATATTTTGAAACTCTATTTCAGGGAAGAATTATCATGATAAAATCTTCTTTCCAGTCTATATTGACCCACGGGCCTTAACCTTGTCAAATAAGGTATAACCTACAAAGGAGCGATAATTCTGCATAGTACATAAAAACTGTTTTTTCAGTTGGTGAGGAAACAGTAAATAAAAAAAAATGAGGTGATTGGTTTGTTTTCCACTGTCTCATTAGTTCCATCCTTCAGTCATAGGTTGGTACCTTAACCTTGGATAGTGACTTTAAAAATGTGAATATTTATTTCCTTAAATTTTGGGAAAGAGTTTAGACAGTGTAAATGGAAGTATGCAAATAAATCACATTTTTTTCATTAAAGGAAAAAAGTAAAACTGTAAAGTCTACAAATGAGATGATGAAGAGTATCAGTCAAAGGATTCTACTTAAATGAGAATTATTCATACACACAGGTGTTCTTATACTTCAAAATCACAACCCTAAGTTAGTAAGTGCCTTAGACCTCCAGGGACATGTGATTCAATGTGCTTCTAATACTGCGACACCATGCACAAGAATAAGTAAGTGCTTAAGTGTCCTGCTGTTTGCAGGTCCCAAATTTTCTAAAAATTAGCATTTTAATATCAAGCAGAGGTTAATATTGTTCTGACTCAGTTTCCTCAACTCTTACACGTTGATTTTAGAGTCTTACTTACAAGCTTTCAACTGGACTTACAACTTCATGACTTAGTGAGTTAAGTCTCAATATGTTACAAAGGAGATCACCTATAAAAGAAAATGTAATCATTCAGGCATCATAAATCAAAGGAAGAAAAAGTAACCATGCAGACATCATGAAACGCTATTACATATCACAATTAGACTTTTCTCAAATGTTTGCTCTAAGACATCAGAAAAAATTTGTTGAATTAAAGTGACAGACAAACACTAAGATATAAAAAGTGGTGAATTAATTTATAACTAAAGGCTTTGTAACAAATGTACATATACATTTAAATTAGTAACTTTGCAATTTAATTTGGTGAGAAAAAATAAGGCCTGTACTGAGCTTCATTAATTAAATATTTGGAAATCAAAACTAAACATTTTTATTTTAGCATCACTAAATCTTATGTGCAGGGAAAAAAACTGAAGATTAATGATGATCTTAATATGGATAAAACTGTGGTCTCCATTGCACAGAATTGATCACATTTCACATTAATTTTTAAAAATAACGAGGTTAAGAGAAACTATTCTGCATCGATAAATTTTAGATGACTTTAATAAATTACCAGAATAGTAATTTAGTACTATTATTTTCAAAATTCTGAATTTAGTACAATATCCATTTATTGTGAAACATAATGAGGTATTATTTTTGGCATAAATGACATTTTATAGTTAGACATAAATTGGCATATTTTTTATATTATTAATTTAGTAACTAGGTCATAGCTTAGCTGGTACTAATATTTGTTATTAACTATTTACTATTTCTTAGAACATCTTTGTTTCGTTTTGCATTGTTTCCCATCTACGCTGTGCTCTTCACACTCTGTGTCTGGGAGATGTCACGGAACTGCATGCGGTTGCATGACAGTACCAGAGGTCAGTGTTAACCCAGTGAATCTTGCAGGAACACAAAGTAGCCACAGGAAGCTCTCATGTTCAGGCAGGAAAGAACGTTATTTTTTTAATGATTTCTAACTTCTTAGTATTTCTCTAGATATTTACTGATAATTAACAAAATATATAATGAAATCTTACTGTCATTATTAAAAATGATTAAATGTGAAGATCTAATTGACTTTATTAAGGAATTCATGAATTGGGCAGCACTCCATCTAGCAATGAGAAGGTTAAACCTTTTATGGGAAGAAGGGTGGGGCAAAGGGGCTATTAACAAAGGAATAGAAAGGCTTATTCTTGGGCCCAGACACCTTGTTCAGAGGGGAAGCACACAAGTAAGGTTTTCACCATGCATAGAGCCTCTTTTTTCTCTGGGGCATGGGGAAGGCCCATTTTCTCACTTGTGCTTGATCAGAAAGTTCCCATACTGATTATGTTTCTGTGAGGTATTGAAATGGCAATTAGATTAGGTATTCAACTAGGTTTGGTATTCTTGCTGGTGGAAGTAGGTTATTTCATGGGATTGCAAGGAAAGCATTCGGAGAGACGCATGCATGGAAGGTTATAGTGTGGTAAGATTTATTTGGATGGAAATAGAAGGCTGTCCCCAAGTTTCCAATGTTTCATTTCCATCTGTCCTGCCCTGGAAAAAGTTCAATCTCATCTTCATCAGGCCCAGAAATAAGGGCCATATCCAGACATTTTATCCTACAGGTTCAGTCCATTTCTCTGCCCCAATCTGGCTGGTTTAGTCTATTCCCAACTGTGCTCTGGCTAGTTGGCGCTGCTGTATCCAGGACCCAGGCTTGTCCTGGAGCCTGCTTGACATTTGTGTGGCTACTGGCTCAACGGTTGCTGGAGGCCACATGGCTGCTACAGGGAGAATAGGCAAATAAATGCGGCAAAGACACGTTACCAAAGGAGAGAGAAAGAGAGAGAGAGAAGGAGAAACAAGATTTTTTGTTAAACTGGGATTATATTACCTTGGCCTTAGAAAGGACTAGGCATTTTTTCAAACCAATCAGCCTCCCAAGTTTTCATTGGCTGGTTCTGGATCCTCCCCCTAACTAATCCATTTCCTGATCCTCCATGGCTTTACATCCCCTATCCAATCTAATCCTTTTCCCAGGTTAGACAGGCCTCAGTGATCATCATCTTGACTCTCATTTCATATAACTCATAGAAGCACCTTCTCCTTTGCATTTTGGCACCTACTGCACATGTGCTTCTCTTCCCTCATTCCCCACCCCCTCCATAATCTGGTAATGGAGGGTGGGCTGCTGCATACCCTGGGGAAGGGAGGGCTGCTTTCCTCCTTGGTGGGGCAATGACGCTATCCCCTCGAGCCTGTGAACTTCTCACGGGGACAGCTTCTTGATTAAGCAGGCTAGTGCTCTCCAGTTGATTATGCTTAATCATGTTTGATTTCCTTTGCTCCCTTCCTTTATTAATACCTAGCAACCTCCACTAACAGCATCATGGGCTTTCAGTACAAGTGACACTATTTGGGCCTTGTTTTTAACAACATTAAACTTATTTTCTCAATAGATCATTTAGTGGGACTTTATGGTTGATTAGAAATTGTTTAAAAATACTTCTTTGCTATAGTAAGATTTATGCACATTTAAGTTACGTTAAGCTAAATATTAGTTTATATACCATTTACAAACTTATATCTATTATGTTTCAATACTTCATATGGGTTTAGAGAGAACTGATTATTTAAGATGACAATTCTTTCACATAAAAGTTATTGCTTTATTAATCATTTTCTGAAAAGAAATCACAACTAATAAAATCACTGAAGACTTTTCACTCCTTCTTTTGCCAGCACCAACATTGGCCATTGCAATCCTCCAAAACTTATTTATTCTGTTACTGTGATCGTCTCTCTGTTTTCTTGAGATCTTCTACTTCTTATACTGGCTATGTCTTGCCAGACTATGTTTGGGTCCATTTTTCTTCGTGTAATCCACAGAAGCATGAATCATGTCAAAGCCAGTTGTCTGGCCACCGCCAAAATGGATTCTAAATCCACACACAAGGATGATGTCTGGTGTGGCTTATTATATTTTGGCTAGTTGTTCCTGATTTCTGTCTCGGGCACTGTTTCCTTCCTAGGTGAAGGGCATCAGTGACCATTTGTTTCTGCTGAGGTCGTCTGTTCACGGAATGCCTGGTCCTGAGAGTTACTGAGTCTTTCAAGACAGCAGCCAGTCTTCAGGTAGCCAAGGAGGACAGTAAGACAGCAATTTTAAAAATCATTTTAGCTAAATTCAAATTATCTTTGACTTTGTTCTGATTAAGTCACTTTTTAATCTAGTAAATATGTAAACTTAGGCCTCCTTATTCCTAGTACACTGTTTTTCAGTTATATAATTCTGAAATTTCATAATTAATGTGAACCATAGTCATTACATTGAGTGTTTGGCACCTGTCACCTAATAGTCCAAAAGTGCTCATTCCCACATCATCTCACCTGGGAAACAATTTCCAGTGGTAAAAAAAATCCAGGAGCAGAACTTTTACAATAATGAAATCTCATCTCAAAGAATTTGCATATGCCTTCTAAATATCATTCTTATTGAGATTTTCAAATTAGTATTTATCTAAAAAAAGCACTGACCAGAACCTACTCAAATGAAAAAGTTATAGTTTGTAGGTGCTGGGAAGACGGGAAAACAAAAAGCCGAAGAGTTGAACTGGCAGCTAGCAGCACAGAAATGGCACATCAAGTGTGAAAATACTGGTGGTCTCTTCTAAACACCATTCTGGAAATTTTTAAGTTAATGAAAACAATAATAGTCATGTGTGATGCTGAAGGTAATGTAAAAGAAAGATAAATTCAACTCATGTGAGGTGTGAAAAAGTAAGAAACTGTTTAAAAATTTTTAGAAAAGGACATTTGCTAATATTTTGGTTGGCTGCAAACCTCAGTATAGCAACTCTATTTTGCATTTGGAGTTATTCCCCTTTTCTTTTTTCAAACTCTAATATCTAATCTGTCCACAAATACTATTGTATTTATATTTAGAATATATCCAGAATATAGCTGATCCTCACCAATCCCTCCATGATGTCATTACCTTATATTTGGACAAGTTTCTTGATTTGTCTGCCAGCTTGACTGCTCCTACTCTTCCCCTTTCTACAGACTGTTCTTCATTAGGTGATCAAAACAAATGACCCATTTAAAATCTAAACCAGATATTATTTTTCTGTGCCCCTAACCTGTAAGAGCCTCATATCTCAGTCAGAATGCCATGATATAACCAGCTCCAGCAGGTCTGGCTCACTGATGCCAGCACTCAACACATTACACCATCCCGTGTCCTTGATTTTTCAGTCCTGATGGTTTCCTTGCTTTTCCACCACTGAGCATGCCACTGCCTCGGGGCATTTGCATTTGCTGTTTCCTCCGCCTGGAGAATTCTTCCCACTTGTAGCAGATGGCTAGCTTTGTCATCTCATTCAACTCTGCTCATGCATCACAATTTCAAGGAGTCTTTCTTTAAGTGTTATGCAAAATGGTACACACTGACCAGGGTCTCTCAATTTCTTGTAGTAGTTTGCTTTCACTGCTCTAAAAAATTACCTCAAATTCTGTGGCTTAAACCAACACAAATTCACTATCTTACAGTTCAGCAACTGAGCATTCTGACACCTCTTGGGTCTTGCTAGAATAAAAATCAAGGTGTCAGCAAGGGCACCAAAGAACCAAAGGACCAAAGATAATTGGTTCTTTGGTGAATCTGTTGCCTTGTATTTTTTGCTCCTGCTTTTGGAGACTGACCACATCCATGGTCTCATCCATCTTCAAAATCAGTAATTGTGAGTTGAATCCTTCTCATGCTGCCATCTCACTGGTTCTGTTCCTCTGTTTTTACATCTGTTTCTGAGCTGAAATTTTCTCTGCTCTTAAAGACTCATGTAATTATTTTGAGTCTGCTAGAATTGTGCAGGATAAACTCTGCATCTCAACTACATTTTCAAAGTCCCTGCAAAGTCCCTCTTGCTATGTAAGGTTAAAATATCCACAGGCTTTAACAGTTGGGTGTGGAAATCTTTGGTTGCTTTTCTTCTGCCCACCACACCTTATTACATGCTCTTTCCCCTAATAACACTTATCACCATCTGCAGTATCACATGCTTATTTATTTGCTTTCATATTTTCCTTTTTGGTGGCATGCAAATTTCTTGAGAACAAAGGCTTTTTACGTGTTCTTTACTGCTATATCCCTGAAGCCTAGCATAGTCCCTGGAATGCAGTAAGCATTAAAGAAATATTTGTTCAGTGAAAAATTGTCAGGTGTATTGAATAACTAACAACTAAAACACACATTTATGACTAGGAATAGTAGATTTAATACTGAAATTAAGGACTTTTAGTAAAAAAAATTGAATTCATTTGAATATAACAATAGAATTTGCAGCATAGTAATATAATATATGCCATGTTTTAATTATAGTAATCTGTCTGTAAACCACATCTACAAGGCCCAGCCAAGGAATGACAGTTTAAGTAAAGAAAAATAAGCAAATTCTGTATTACAAGCTTGTAACTAGGTGAAACTTTTATTCTCTAAGAAAAACAAAACACTCAATAGCATATTGGCTATTAAGCTAGAACAGCCTCCAAAGATTCTTAATTGTTTATGTGTGGGTAGTAGGAGTCACAGGCACAAAAAAAAAAGCAAAATCCAAATATTTCATACCAAGAGTATTGTACATCAGTATTTCTTCCAACTGGAAAGTTGAACACTCATTTAAAACTGTATCATTTGAATTTATTCCATTTGCCATTGATTCAAAATCTATTCTGATTATATTCATTTAATTTTTGATTATATTTTATTTTTGTGGGATTGAGTACATTACATTTTTGAATAATTGCATATAAATAAAAATGTATTTTTATTTTTATTGACTTGATAACGGGCATACTTTGCCTGCACTATAGACTGAAAGCTAAGAAGAACACAAAGAATAAAAGATAATAATATTACAATAAGGACTTTGAAACCTTATTAAGCAATATATTCAATGTACTTTCCTTTATGATATCTGTAGCCATTTATCTGTAACTGTCTACTGTGCTAAATTTAAATATATTCACACATTGCATATGGTTTACATAGTTTTGTCAATACTGCTAATATATATTTGTTATCTTCAGATCTCTATGTTGTTACCAATTTCATAAATTTTTCAATGGCTTCTATTCATATATGCATAATTTTATTCATTGAGAAAAATATGAAAATCAATTTTTATTTATACTGATCAGAGAGACAAAAAAACAAAAATGAATGCATGACTTTATGAAAAACAGTGGGATAGTGAATCATAAACTCACATGTAAGCATAACCCACTTTATCCTTCATCTCGTCTTATGGAGGGGAAGCTGCATTGTTATGGTGACAACCACCTGCCCCAAGCCAGGACCAGAAGCCTCCAGGGATGAGGCCAAACTTGGAGTCCTCACTATCCTGTCTTAGATCTTTCCCACTGCTTGGAACTTTATGTTTAGCATACTAATTTTGTTAAATGATGTTGTTTCTTGTTTGTCTTAAACATTGTTCATTTTTTTTGTTAGAGAAAGACTATTTTACTATACTACAATGATGACAAATGACAAAAGCGAAGTTGATAATGAACACACTTAAAAAATTTCCACTCCTTGAGCAGTATTTATAGAAACCAAGTCAAGAATTTCACAAATGATCATTTTCTTGATTTGATTTATGTTGTTTCTTAAATTTAAAACTAATCTTTTAAACTAGGCAGTAATTGAACTACTAATTATTTTTAAAAATTATCTAAAATTTGCTTTTAATTGTGTATTTTTTGCAAATACTTTTAATCAATTTGCATTAGTTGAATTAGGATAAGGAATGCAAAAATGTTAGGCAGTTTAACTATATTTAGCTTGAGATTATGGATGTGGTTGAATAGTTACTGTATCAATTAAATGATAAACTTTATGCAATATAAATCTTTATCTAAAAATAAAATGCTTCTAATCTGCGTGCATTTATTTTGACTTTTGGTTTAACTGAAGGCTAATTTATATTGAGTTAAAAAAACTCTAAGTATTTAACAAATCTTGGTGATTTTATGCCAAACATTTTTTTTTGAAACAATGACTTTGATACTAGGAAAAAAAAAAAACTCTACATAAAAATTAAACAATAGCATGATGAACTATATCAATACATTAATTATTGCAATAGTTGTTTTTCTCCATGATTTTTTAAAAATATGTTCTGATACTAAATAATTAGCAAATGGTTCAATAGTTGCTGTTTTGCTTTATTTTTGTTTTATTTGGATTTGCTAGTGCTGAACAGTTTTTGGAAAGCTGGCAAAGATTAACATACTTTCACAGGGACTAGACAGATGTAACCTTTGAAACATTGTAGCAGTCAAAGTATGCTTTGCTTTATTCCAATGACCTATAGCATCAGTGAGATATTCTTAGTGCAACAAAATGCACATATGCATACGTGTCTACCATGTCTGATACACTAGCAATCCATTGTAGTTTTGGTTACAGATACCTGCAATGACGGAACTACTGGAACTACCTTACCACTTAGCTGCTAAGGGGTGCATGGTTTAAGTGTTACCACCGCACTTAATCATTTTGTGGCAGCACACAAAATAATTTCTTGTGAAAGTCACTGAGTAAAAGAGCATTTTGTCATGTTTCTAATTCCACCTCAAGCATCGCCTCAGCCAGGAAATTTCCCTAATCCCCTTTCTAAACTCTCTCCTTACTTTCCCTCTTCCAGGCAGGTCAAGGCCCTTATAAACTGCAATAGAATTGAGGTCCTTCCTTCAGAGCACTTACCATGGTAAATGATAATATAACCATTTGTGACATTCAGTAATTATTCTTTTCTCCTACTAGACAGTGAGCTCTGTGAGGTTAAGAACTGAATGAGCTATTGATTACCATCACATCCCCAGTGCTAAGCAAAATGTATGGCACATTAGCAACTCAATAAGTAGCTGGAGAATAAATAACTGAATACCTGAATGAATAAAATTATAGCCACGGATTTCATTGAGGCCTTATGCCAGCGTCTTCACACTCGAGATCAAATGTTTCAGAGTCAAGCCCAGTTTAACATAAGTCAAGTACACTTTACTGTCATTGTTTACTAATGACAAATCAGGTTATTGATGCCTTCATCTGCTAAATATCAACATTGATTATTGTCCCAGCATTCACCTACGATGGGACCTTTCTGGTCTGTGGATGACATCATGCTTCATCAGTATTATCAGCCACTTATTAAGGAGATCAGCTTACAAAATCATATGTCCCGATGCAAAATGAAATATGGAGCTCCTTGTTCAAAACTCATTTAAAAATTCAAAAACACATTAAACCAAAAATGCACCCTTTCTAAGCATGGGGTCCTGTGTGACTCCTCAGCATTGACACCCACAAAACAAGACCCATCCATATGGAAAAAGACATTTTTTGTTTCCTTTAGTTCTGGAATCTGACTTTATAAAACTTCTCCTCTTCCCGTTTCCTCTTATTCTTTCATTTCTAATTCCTGATTCTCTTCCATAATGTCATATGAAGGATTGCAAATGGGGGGGGTGTAATCATAAGAGGTAAAGACAAATATTTGTAGGCAAAGTAAAGTACCATCATCGATGGAGATTGTGAGAAAGGAGTTCAGAACTCCTCCTCCTTCTGGTCTGTTCTCTTGGCAACTCAGATGGGACTTTGTTTGATCAACACGCTGCTAGAATGGAGCATGAAGGCCAGGAATTTTCATTGCCCTCCTCCCCCCGGCACTTTGACTGCTGAAATGAAAAACCAAAGCTGACATTCATCAGAGTTGTAATCCTCTATTTTGAAACCTTGGGAGAAACTACTTCTGCACTCATCACACACTTGGCAAAATTCCCTTTTTTATTCCCCTTCATTTACTTTTGTGTATCACTTGTCTTCATTACTGTCTTTCTCATTAGATGGTTAAGTCCTTATTTAGCCAGGACTGTAGTTATAGCTCTCTCCCACGATCGTATAAATAGAGTAATGTTTTGCAGTGATTCTGCATATAATCTATATGAGCTAAAAATAATAAGTGATTGCATAAACAAATCTCTCATTTGTAAATCATGAGTTTTAAGTCAGGGTTCCTTTCTTTTCTAGATTGCTTTAAATTGACTGTAGGCCAGTGATTTTCACATCATAGCTGTTGAAATCGCTTTGAGACATTTGAAAACACAGAATGCTAACTACTCCGATAGTTCCTGATACAGTTGGTCTGAGACAGGACCTGAGAATCTGCATCTATAACAGGATACCAAGTGATGCTAATATTGTTGGTCCATAGACTGCATTTTGAGAACTATTTCTTCCAGGCAATAAAGAAAAATTACTAAACAACACCTGCTAAAATGACTTGGTAAAGAAGGGTCCGTTGTGCTGGTGGTAGGACCCACTGCAATGGGGTTTTTCAGCGGGGAACAGAGATTGGACAAGTCAGAATTTATAGCCAATGAGCAGGGCAGAGATCAGGGGGTGCCAGTGAGGTGAGAAAAGTGAAGGGATTAAAGAAAAAATCATGGACACAGACAATAGCCTGATGATTATCAGTGGGAAAGGGGGTTTGGGGAGGTCGAAGACAGTGATGAGGGGATAGGTGGTGATGGAAAGAGATTTGACGTGGGGTGGTGAACACATCAAATACACACATGGTGCACAATACACAGAATTGTACAGCTGAAACCCACATTATTTCGTTAACCAAGTCACCCTAATAATGTCAACTTAAAAAAAAGAAAAACTACTAAGAAGAAACACCAGGAGGAAGAGGGGATTCTAGCTCACCTTACCTAACAGGATTCTGGCTGAAGGCAAGATAAGGTGACCAGACATCACCCAGGGGAAGCTGGAGTGGAGAAACCTGATCAAAAATTGAGGGTGATTAGATATTGAGGGTTGGGAATAACTTATCAGGATTCTTGATAAAAATTGGACAATGCAGGGACAAATACAGAAGTGCAGACGTCAGGGCACATTGGAAAAGAGTTCAGGGGAATTTGAGTAAAATTTGATCAATGAAGAGTCTTTATCACAGGCCATATAACTGGTTCTATAGGTGGAACAGCCAGTCACTCGCAGACTTTTCCTAAGGGTGACTGTGTGTTGGGTATAGGTGAGTTTTCCAGTTGACATTTTTTTCATTGGACCAATAAATAATAATCTTGGGAGACAAGTATCCATATGTCTGTCACATTTCTGCACTAACCACTCTTTTCTTTAAACTATCTTTGCAAGGACATTCATAGGAGCATCCTTGGATGGTGAATTATGGTCCCCACCAGAGAAGGAGGATTTGCATACTGTACAATAAAATAAAGATAATGTCTCCCTTTGGAGTGGAGTTCAGGTGGTTTTGTTCACAGTTCATTTCATGACAAGCAGGGTCCCCTAAACTTGGTGTCCCTCAGCTCTGATACGAACCCATGCAGGTGCAGCATTCACCTGAGCCCATCCCAGGCATTACCCAAATGAGATGGGCCAGGGGCTGTCAAAGAGAATTTACACAGATGATGCTCATGCAGTTTCAGGGCCTTTGTCTATGGCTTAGGAGTCTCATGTTTTTTTTTTCCCAGTATCCACAAAGCTAAGAAGCTAATTTGATAGCATATGCGTAGTATAGAATATCATAATTTGACAAATTATAAAATTATTGACAAATGATAAAGGAGGAGGAGGAATGAAATGATATTTTAAGGAAGAAGAAATAAAATACTAGCTATGATTTATCTAGTTTTCTAAAGATATTTAACCCATTTAAAATATTGTCTTTTCTTAACAAGATTCTAAGAATTTCAGAGTGGCCTTTGGTAATGATATTTATTAAAATGCTGTTTTTATCACTCAGATCTAGTCTCTGCATTAACAGTAAAACTTAAAATATAAAAATAAAAGATTATATTTTTGTTCCTTTAATGCAGTTGTGAGCACACTAGACTTATGATTTATTGTTTTCCACTATTTTTTTTTATTTGAAAAGTTTGTCTTTCAGTTTTTCAGACCTAAAGTTAAATCACCACCAGACAATGGAAAATTCATTTATTATTATTTTCACCTCAGCAATGTTTCAATATTTAAAGTAGGCCACTAACCTTATTTGGGTATGGATGGAAGCAGTCAGATTGAGTAAGAATTTACTTTTCAATCAATATGAGAATTATTCAATCTATTTTTTTTTCTGCCTCACTAAGAAGATAGAATTCAATTTACTTGTAAATCTTTGCATAGGTAATCAAGATTTTTTTACATTAAAAGTTGTAGGGAAAAAAATCAAGTGTTTGGATTCAGGTCTTATCTAAGAAAGTTAAGAAAACCTGCCCTGACTTTTTCTCACTAACCCTTGATTGTTTTTCAAAATAATTACATTCTTTAAAACATAATAGGCTATTTGCTACTTTAATCTTTCCCTGGCTCGGTCCTCCCTGGCCCCACTACCAAATTACATGATCTAAGAAATAGTGAGATATAGTTAAAAAGTAACGGTAACAGCGGTTGTTGTCACAGAGGTTTCAGTAACATTTAGTGGCAGATAACAGAAAGCACTCTAGCTACTTTAGGCAATAATAATACCATGAAGGATAGATGGCCGCTTACAACACGAATAGAAAGAGAGAGGCGATGTTAATAGCAAGAGTACATCAGCCTCCAGAATCACAGGTATGTTGCCATGGCCCAAAAGGCTGTCAACCCTGTCCCTGGTAAGGGCGACTGCAAACCCAGGCTTCCTCAGCTCTACGGCCAAATCAATGCCTTCTACCTTGCCTTTCTCCACATTTAATTCCATTTCTAATTCAAGGATGATGAGGACATCTTAAAAATTGGAGTAGGAATTTCTTCCTACCTCCACTCTGAATGCCGTTTACTGCCAAGAGAGTGCAATTTTTAATTTTCCAGTCTCTACCATCCAGGAAGACAGACTGGGAGAAGGTTGGGGGAAAAAATGTTGCATTAAACAAACTGTGTCAAATTAATTCTCTGTCAATGTATTTGTGGAGAGTGAAGCAGTGTATAACTCCTCTACTTTCCTCTTATAACCATAGAGAGAAAACTGTTTAACTTCTTATTATTGTAGAAATTGATATTACCTCTGCTATCATTTAAAAAATAACCCTCAGGAAAATTTGGCTGGGCAGCTATTGTTTCAGAAAAAGTATGCAGCCCTGGCTGGCATGACCCAGTGGACTGAGCACCAGAGGGTCACTGGTTTGATTCCTAGTCAGGGCACATGCCTAGGTCCCCAGTTGGGGGCATGTGAAGAACAGGTCTCCACACACTGATGTTCCTCTCCCAGTCTTTCTCCCTCCCTTCCACTTTTCTCTAAAAATAAATAAATATAATCTTTAAAAAATTAAACAAGTATACAGGTATTTATCAAGTGACACCATAAGGACTGATGCTTATTGTTTATCAACAGCATGGCATTTTTAGGAATATAATTCCACATGGAATAGGAGGTTGTTTTATTCATTGATTTTAACCAAATCGAGTCTTTTACATTTGCAATGAAGGAGGACATCAACCTTCAGAGGACCCCATTATTAGAAGGATAGAATGCCCTTTAGTTTCTTGGGCATTTTCATGATCATAGTAAGGCATTTCCCATAGAATTTCACACTCAGTTTTAAAGGTATAGAAATGCATTTTCAAATGCTTTATTTGCGTATAGTGTACATGTAGCCTCTCTGTACACGGAGGGACACTTGTGAGGCACTACCCACTCATCCAGAGCTAACAGTCTGGTTTTCTGACTTTTCGTGGGCTACTATTTTCTAACATTGTTGACTACAGGGAAGCTTTATTTAATCCATAGGACGACTTTACGAAAAACTTCCAGAGAAAACCCAAAAGAAACACGGAAATTTGCAGACTCCCACATTTATCTTTTTATAGAGTGAAATAAAGAAGGAAATGAAAAAGATATTTTTTTAATTGAACAAAACTCATCATGAGGTTTTACTTTTTTAGCCAATGCTTTGTTTATTCTTTATTTTGATTTTTATTAGTAAAGCTTGTAATTAATAAGATCACATATGGGTTTCTTTTACAAGGAATGCATTAGGGAAAAAGAGATGTTTAAGTAATGAATATTCTACTTTCTCTCTGTCTTTCTGCCTCCTCATATTTATATCTATGTCTCCTGAACTTTGGAATACATAAACACCTGGATTTTTGTTTATAACTTAACAAATGTATCATGTGATCATAAAACAGAAAGTGAAATAACTAGAAATACCATTGCTTCATACTTCAACAATTTAAAATATTAAAATTATTTGCATGTATACCATTCTGTAAAATAATGACAAAATTTTAGAAAGGGACAAAAATTTCATTTTTTCCTCTGAAAAACCGTAAAATCTACTATTTTGTGATATAGGTAGGACAACACTGTAGCTCTTTGTATCCATTTCTATCACATCCTTTTCTAACAGTACCAAGGATTTAGGCTGGGCAAATAGCTCTCCAGAGTGAATCATAAATTTCCAAGCCTCCTTTGCAACAATTTGTAGCTGTCTCGTTTCCAGCCAATGAAATCTTAGCAGACTTCAATGGAAGGGATCATTCTTTCCATCTTCATTTGACTCCTCTTTCTAGAAAGTAGATGAAAAGGTGATCTCTCCTGGGTCATCTAAATGAGTTCGGTTCCATAAGAATGGAGATTCTTTCCCTTCCTATTATGCTGACTGTGTAAGGGGTCTACTGATGTTAAACAATCAAATACGCACCCAGGAGACAGTACGCATCACAGAAGCAGTACTAATTTGTAATTATAAATATCTATGATGTATTTATAGAAATATAAGCTTGTCATTATAGTTTTACTCTGTCACTAATTTCCTTGCATAAGCAAGTTATTTAACATTTCTGAGCAGTACTCTCTATTTTTTAAAGTTATACTTGATCAAGATTATCTTCATAATTCACCACCCAGGTTTGAACTTATTTTCTAGCACATTATTATTTTATAGTATGTTTATATGATTTATGTACTTTAAAATGTTATCTACATGTAGCCAGAAAAATATAAAGATGTCAGTTATTTCGTGGAGCTACACTGACATCCTTTGGTAAGGTTTTGGTCGATTCCAGCTTGATGTAGAGTTAGAGAGAGAGAGAGGATGGACAGTTCGATGGTTGATGAGTAAATAGAACCACGCACCTCTTTGGGCATGAAAGTCAAATTTCTGAGGACAAAAAGTTAAAAGAAAAAAGAGAAGGCGAGTGTATCAAGTCTAAAATCTAAATACCTTAATAGCATTAATTGCATAATCAAATTATGAATAAGATTTTTATCTGTAAAACCTAAAAATGCAAAGCAGATAAAATTCAGCAAACAAGACAGGCTACAGGACTTCCCCGAAACGACGAGCGAGGTATGCTCTCGTCTGATAATAAGCAACACAAATAAGGTATTTAGAGAATCCGTGAAGGAAAATTCTATGAAAACAAAAATAAAAATGTTAAACCGAAGCAAAAAGCACTTCGGTAACGTGTCAGGTCCGCTTGCAATGTCACCTGACACCCGTTAATACTTGTATTTCGGTGGTCCGGCGTAGGGATGGTGCAGGAATATGTATGTCAGAAGAGGAAGTCTGTTTTAAAAGCATTGCAAGAAGCAGTCCGGTTCCGAGGATTGCATTACGGACACAGCCGGATTAGATTGGGCTGATTACCTTAGCCTTGAAACAGAGAGTCTTTCTGCCCTGCGGGGGAGGGGACGCCTTTCATCCAAAGCCCTCCTCTCGGATGCGCCCTCCCCTCGCATTCACTTGCAAATCGCTGTGTGCTAGCAAAAGCCAGCGCTTCCCCAGTCTCCAACCTTCCCATGGCGAGTGCTGCAGCTCTATCAGCAGAACCTTTCTCTCCGAGTGAGGAAGGGCTTCCCTCCACCCCTTACCAGTTCTTTTTCCTCCCTTAATCAGGAGCACTGAATGAAAGCCAATCAGAGAGAGCTCGCCGCCCGCCCCCCCACCCCCCAGCCCCGTTTTCTTCTG
>PVKM010000963.1:46477-88582 GCA_004027735.1 Carollia perspicillata
GGGGGGGGGGGGGGGCGGGGAAATGTTTGTCTTTAAGTTGCATTTAGCAATTATTTCCAAATGCTCTTTAGTGCATTACTAAATTAATAAGCATAAAACTATATATATTGGATTCTAGAAGCAACTGCTTTGAATTCTGTAGAGGTGATTTAAAACTGGATAAATTATATATCATTCTCGACAGTGGGTCATGATATTAGAGTTCGTGAATTTATTCACTCTGAACAAACGCTAAGAATCGGTCGTGGAGCGGACTTCGGCGTGTGCATACTTGTTCTTTATTTTGAAAATCAGGTGCAGAGACGACGTTGTGGTGTGAACTCGAGCATCACCTAACATTACTTTGCATCCCGTGTGAATGGATTCACTCTTCGCTTATTCATAATCACAGTTCATTGTACGTTTAAAAGAAAGAGAAGTGACAGGCAGAAGACAGATTCCTGGAAACAGTCAGTGGTCACTAAGCAGGCACATAAATAAAATAGATTGACATTTATCAGAAATGGAATAGGCACCATTCCCATATTCTCGTTTTTATGTCTGAGTCAGAAGTATGAGGGGGGAGAGATGAAAGAGGGGAGATTAAATGCATGTAGTCAGCAGTTGCAGCATTTATTGTCTCTGCTGCAATAAAATCCATATTTTATGTGGTGTTAAATTAATGCAGCACATTGCAAGTCTAAATGCATGTTCCCAACAAGTAACTATTGATAGCACTGGATGGAACTGTAAGCATGGGCAAAAGCAGTAGTCTGAAAGTCTTTTTATGCTCCTGCAATAACAACCTACCATGTCCTTATCATTAAAAAGGTGCGGGGTGGGGTGGGGGGGGCGATGTCTACAGGTGCAATCAAAGAAAAACATCATTAAACACTGACATCTCATCTTTTGGTTCCAAAAACCAGAGCTATTTCCTATAATTGTAGTTCTTCATTCCAGTAAAAACGTCTGTTATCCAAAACTACACATCCATTACTCTTAGCTCTTAGGAGATGCGTTATTTTTTGTTCCTTTCCTGTTTTCTTGAAGGACCTATATTAAAAATAATCTGTCCCTCTGACGCCAACAACTGTTATACTTCAATGCATATGTTAGTAGACTTTCTCCCTTCACACCATCCCCCTCTCTCTCTATGCTTCTTTAAAATGTAGCTACAAGAGCGTCTCTGTGGTGAATAACACTTGGCAAGAGTGTGTTCATTTTTTAGGTCTGGTATGGTGAGGATTTTTAATTAGTAGAACTTTCTTGAAAGCATTATGTCATTGACAAGAGCTCCTGGTTCATTTTTAGTTAGAGTGGCGAAGAAAAAAGGAGAAGGTTATGTCATAAAGAAATAGGTAGAGGATAAATTACATAGATAATCTGCCTTGCTCCCCTTTCTGCAGTGTAGTAACGAAACACATCATGTATTCAATGTGTAATGTAGAAGGAAATAGTGGTTTATTGGGATGGGGAGGGTGAAGGGGTAGGAGAGTGCACAAATATAGCAGAGTGTCTCTGTGGCTTAGGAACACATCAACTACAAACCCATTCTGATGATAAAAACATAAAGAAATGCTTCTTTCATTTGCTTTTACTTTTTTTTTTTCCTGGCTGTGTTTTTAAAGTATGAGTCAATGTCTGCTTTCATTAAATCAGATACTTCTTTGGTTTCAATTACTTTCTGCTAACAAATTGACTTCCCTGGTGAATGCATATGCTTTCTCTGACTCCAATGAAAGACTAGAATTCCACATTCTTAAATATTTTGGAAAATAAAAAAAAACAGAAAAATAGGGAAGCAGCATGTAATCTGTATAATATTCACATGCATATGTATATGTGTGAGTCTGTAGTTAAATTTCTTGGTACCTGATCAATGCTTCAAGTGATATACCTAGATGTTTGTAAAAATTAACTGTTTATTGATAAGGACAGTAATGTATAGGTATTCAATTTAACACTATACTGTGAAGTCTTTACCTATAGTCATATTTCTTTTTTAAAAAGAAAGAAGGGATAGAAAATTGATTTTCTATCTGCAGAGATATACATTTCTGCCATGTGTTTAAGAAAGTTAATGCCATCTGATAGGAGTATGATTTTTTGTTGTTGTTGGAAAAGATAATATTTCAAACTGAAAAGGTTCATTTCAGATTATGTGAACCCTGTTTAGACTCTAGGGGCATTTCTTCATCTTCACTTAGTTTTCCATATAAACATGTAACTGGGACAGAGTGTATTGTCTGTGGGATTTCTGAACATATGACTTATGTCCTCCGTTTCTTAACCTACTTTGCAGCAAGTGATAACACCGCATCCTGGAATATGTCATTTTTATTCCACATCATTCCGCTAGGCTGCAGCACAGGAACAGCCGTAGCTCTGATGATGCTGATTCAGCAGCAAAGTGAACCGTATTTTTGTTGCATTATCATCAGTAATAGTGATGCATAGTGAGCCTTTTTAGTACAAGTCACGATGTATACCAGCCTATCTCTGGTCTAGCCCTTGGGTTTCCAAAGCATTAGCCATAATAGCATCTTATTTTTACTATGCAAATTACATTATAACACTGTTGCCACATTAGAAGAGCTTGTAAAACACCAAAACAAAGTATAAGCAGAGAAATGAAAAATTATTTATACCAATCATAAGTAATTTTGTGTATTTGACCTCCAAATTTCAGGTCTATGTTTGAAAAGTCTACTTTTGATTAAACTGAAATATTATCTAGACTGGGTTTGAAAAAAGTCACTCTTCTAACCATATTACATTTACCAGTCTTGTCTGAAATAGACTGGAGGTAAAAACTAAGTAGCAAGAAAAGCGCTCTCATTCTTGTTAGGCATGTATGGAGCCCTGGTGACACTGATAAAGTGTTGCACCACGCATATGGCCCCAATTGTGGGTATTTTGAAAGTCGGAATCAGAATCCAAGGAATAGCATTATGAACACATATTTGAGAAATGGAAGTTAGCATAGGAAAACTACTTTGCTTTTCTTGACACTTTATTCAGACCAATGAGTTCATATTCATCTTTATCCATACTTATAATAACCTGAAATATGCAGATAAAACAATCTAGAATTTAAACATTTTAAAATCTGTCTTCTTTTTCCCGAAGCATTTAGATTAGGTACAGAGAACACTAATATAACATAGCCTGCTTTTACTCCCAATAACTTCAACCCTCAAAATTACAGATTTCTTTTTCATGCATAAGGACGAGGAACTTTCAGTCGACAAGGAGCACCTGTTTTCTGAGATAACAGTATCAGCTCAGAGTCATTTCTGTCCTTTTCTTCCTTCTTGCCCTACACACCGCCTCCTCACCTTTCTTGACATTTTGTATGAGACCTTCAGTCCTTTTAAAATCCATTTTTGTTGTCTTTTGTAAGGAGATCTAAAGCATATGAGGCCATTTTTGCCTTTGCCATACTTTCTTTGACTGTTTCATACTCAATCCAACTTACTCAAGAGGCAAACAATGTAAAAAGTCACATCTGTCACATTAGAGTTGTAGATTTCTGGGAATGCATTATCCTTAATGTAATGTTAGCATTGATCCCATTAAAATAATCAGATAATTAAAAAAATCTTTTGATATAGCTTTTGCTTAACTCTGTATTTTCAATGGAACTTCTTACAAGAAAGTAACCTGATTTTTTAAAAAGAATAAATGTGCTTTGATTTCACCAATGTCTTTATATTTTTATTTCTCTCTTGAAATGTGTATGATGCTCTCTAGAGAAACAGGACCGTTTTGGTGGTGGATTGAAGAAAGGGAAAGCTGAAACTGAGTAAGAATGAATGAAATAAAATTACATTATACCTCATTTCAGGAAATAAATGTAGCATTCCTTGAAAATAATGACCGCCTGTGGGAGGTTGAAATGCCTTCATATAAACAATCCTCTGTGCTAGCCAGACACATGTCCTTAGAGAGTTTGCCAGTAACGTCGTAAAGCACTTCACTAAATCATGTGATTTCAATTGTAAATCTCCTCCCCCCCTTTTTTTTTTAGAAAATGGCCTTCATTATAAATACTCTGCATGAGGCAGAAATATAAAGTTAAATCACATTTCGAGTTTCAGAACCGAATTAAGCTACCCTGGCTGGTGTGGCTCAGTGGATTGAGTGCCAGCCTGGGGGCCAAAGGGTCACTGGTTGGATTCCCCATCAGGGCACATGCCTGGGTAGCATGCCATGTCCCCAGTAGGGGACCCAACTGTAGGGGGCGTTGAAGAGGCAACCACACGTTGATGTGTTGCTCTCCCTCTCTTTCTCCCTCCCTTCCCCTTTCTCTAAAAATAAGTAAATAAAAATTTTTAAAGAAGCTATAGTCTACAAAATATATTACAATATTGCTTCACAATAGGAAATTCATCATTAAATAACATGTCTAAAAACTTCAGAGTCCTACTGAGCTTTCTCTCTCTCTCCTCCCAGCCAGCGCTTCCCTCGCCACCTCTTTCCTCCTCTCTTCCCCTTCCCTCCCTTCTTCATCCTCTGTGACAAAAAGTCCTTGAATGAGTTTTCCATGCACTTTTTATATTATCCTATGTGAAAAATATTTCTGTAAATCTTGTGATTTTTATGGTCAGCATTCTATCCTCTGCTGCATTATACATTGGATTCATTACATTATTTTTTGCATTACAGCATAAAGTATATGATCATTCAGTTGGCTAGAGCATGTCTTTTTAAAATGAAAGCAATTCTTATAGATATTATAACACCTAGGCTTTTAAGGACTTGAAATTGGCACCAATGCAGTTTATTGCACTATCAAGCAATAATGGGAAATTCAGCATTTGTAATGAAATGACTTCTCCAAAGTATCAGGCTGTAGAATGCATAGACATGAGTTATTATACTTAGTACATCAGTTATTGATTGGGAATCTTGGTTGATTTACTGTAACAGAAAATATTGGAAGAGTTTGACAGAGCCCTGATTTTAAAAATAAACATAAATTGGATGTTTCCAAAAGCAGCCTTTGATAGGGCACATTGATTTTTCTTTGTTATAAGATATGAATATTACCAGTTTGCAATCTAAACTTTAAACTGATGTATAATGAGCGAATGTCTTTTCTAGATCTTGTGGAAAAAAATAACATTTCTCTCTTTCATTTCAAGTTGAAAAATTGGGAAACAAACTGTAACTGTAATCAAGTTAAGCAGAATATATGGGAAACTAAAATAATCAATAAGCTGAATAAAGTTAATGTTTTAACTTGGGGGTATTCTGGTAATTCTCTTCAATGTTCACATAGTACTTACACATACAAAACTTAAAGTTGAAATTTGACAGTTACCTAACTAGATCAAAGACAATCAGCATATTTGCCTAGGTTAAGTACATTTTTTTGTATAATATCATGCATTTTTAAAACGTCAAGGTACTCCTTTTCATGTAACTCTACCCCCCAGTAAAATCAAGTTAAAACAACTGGATTTGAAAACCATGGTAACTTCTGGGATTTTAAAAAGTCATGAATGTTTCTATAATTCTTATATCAGACTTTTAGGTGAAGTACCATAAAGTGTCTGGATTGTTTCACCTCTAAGTATCAGCTCTAAATTAATAGCCTCATATTTGGGTAGATTTGGACATATTTGAACTGTAGGAGTCCAGTAGTTCTGTGTTTACCATGTAAGTCTTCCCTGTACAAGTGTGTGTGTGTATTCAAAAATTTTATTTATTTATTTTTAGGGAGGGGAAGAGAGGGAGAAAGTAAGAGAAACACCAATGCATGTTGCCACTTGCCCCCCACTGGAGACCTGGCCCACAACCCAGGCATGTGCCCTGACTGGGAATCCAACCACTGACCCTGTGGTTTGCAGTCCAGCACTCAATCCACTGAGCCACACCAGCCAAGGAGTATATTAATGAATTATTTCACTTAAAATATTTGCTTTAAATAAACTGAAAAAAATAAAATTTTACTGCCTGTAATTCATTGGTTTAAATCTATTGATAATAAAATAAGGCATATGAATTGTGTCTTTAACAACAGTGTGGTATTTCCTTTTTTTCAATGACACAGAGGAAAGATACCATTGGAATCAAACAACCTATGTCAACTTTTTAAATCAGATAAGCAGAAACTGAGTACATAATAACTAACCATTAGCCAAGTATACAGTTTTCTTCTTTTTCTTCGTTTTGTGTTTTTCATAAAGAATTGTAAGTGGGGCGTCACCCCTGCTCTGTAGTCCTGAACTGCATTTTGTCACCAGAGTGACTTTTATGTGTGTAGTCTCTGGAGAGTGAAAACCACCAGCATGAACACTTATTTTGTCTGCGTCTAGCTTCATAAACTCGAATCCAACCCTTTACCCGTGAAGAACCTATGGAAAGTATGTTTATCTTTCTCCACCCACTTCCCCAAGGCTTCAGTTACTCTTTTGGGGATCTGTTCCACATTGAATGCCAAGTACAGAATATGTGCTTGGAAGCCCTTGTCCCTCTTTCTCTTCTCTTTTCCTCCTCTTCTTTCTTTCTCCTGCTGGAATAAAGAATGGTGGTTTTCTATAGAATTTCTGTGCTAAATAAATGTTTTTCCCCCTACTAACATAAAGCTTTTTGGATCCATACAATTAAAAGAGAGAGAGAGAGAACTCTACATTTTTCTAAGAATCTCTTTTAACTACTGAGGACTTTTTAAAACATATGTCCCAGTTTTTTCAACATTTAGTAACTAGGTTGTTCTACATAATTTAAAAAATTAATTTGTAAAACTTGACTATCTTGGGAATAGGTACAAGTATTTATTTTCAACGGTAAAAAAAAAATACTCAAGAAGTTAAATATCCCTAAAATCTATGTTAAGAGAAATCATTTATTTACTCATCTTTTTTCTCGGAGTTGGATCCTCCATCACGCCATATGAAATCTGAACAAAATGAGGGAAAACATGCTTTCTTTTTGGCACGAAGACATGTCAGTGGTAGGTGTACAACCTCTGCTGAGCATCCAGCCCCGTGGAGACATGAAGCTGAGCAGTGGCAACCATAATTTGACTTCAGAGTGAAGACATTGATTCAGCTCACTTTATTGGTAGGGGCTGGGTCAAACTCATTTCTACGTAGGTACAACATGAAAATAATGTGGATGAGAAGAGCCTCGTTTTTTCTTTTTCTTTTTTTAAGGTATTTATTTTTATAGAGAGAGGAAGGGAGGGGATAAAGGGAGAGAAACATCGAATGGTTGCCTCTTGCACACCCCTAACCAGGGACCTGGCCAGCATCCCAGGCATGTGCCCTGGTGGGGAATCGAACCAGGATCCTCTCTGTTTGCAGGCCGTCCCCTTAATCCACTGAGCCACACCAGCCATGGAGAACCTTGTTTTTTCTAAAAGAAAACTAAGATGTTGAGTATAACTGACTATCCTCAAAAGAGCTTTATGGAACATTCCTAATAGTGCTAATAAGTTATCCACAATGATAAAGTAAAATTTATAATCTTTAACAATATTTTGATTTGTGGCTATCATGTAGCTCTTTATTCTTTTGCATGTGTCATGTATTTCTTTTGAAAAATTTTTGTTTATACATAATCTCCTTTAAATAATCTGAAATCTAAACAGTAACTTGCTCATTTTTTTTCTCAGCCCCTAATTAATTTCATTAATTTATTTGGGGGGAAGTTTGTATGAACCATTCCTAGTGCCCCACCCAGAGATGTATGGATATATCTTGTACATCTAAAGGATGTATCCAATATAGATTTTGTGTTTGAAGAGAGATAGTTATAATGTGAGATAATCACAAATATGATATGATATGATGTATAATAAAAGACCGGTAGTTTTAAATGTTTTAATTTTCATGGAATAGTATTAAAGTAGATAGCAGAATATCAGTTGGCAGTCACCTAATTTATCCAAATAACACAGTCTTCATTTTTGATTTTCTATTACATAAGCTACTGAAAAACCTCTCAATGTCTTGTTTTATTCATTCATTCTTTCATTCCTTCATTCATCATGCATTCTTTAAGGTCTACCATACATCAGACATTGTGCAAGCATCCTGAGTTACACATATGGAGAGAGAGGAAAACAAGACCAAACCTCTGTCACAGTGAGGCATTAAATGAATAAACCCATGACTTCCTATACTTCTCTTTTGATAAATGCAAGAAGGATGAGTAGTATGTACTTTTAGAATGAATAATATGCACTAATTTCACTTATTTTTTAAATGAATTATTTATTCAAAACACATAACTTCTTTCAAAAAATATCAGAGTAAGTTAGCAGATTAGTTCAAGATACATTTTCAGGTGCCCTCCGATCCATTCATTGGATTCCTGAGAGTGAATTCTGCTTCAGGTCCAAGCAGCCATTGTAGAAGGTGATTTTCACTGTACTTCACATTTGCAATGGCCAGTTGTCATCTTGCAGCAAGGACTCAAATTTGAGACTAGTCTTTCCATTCCAGAGAAGAAGTCTGAATAAAAAGTACCCACCTATAGACCAAGAGGACCCCAAAATTCCACTGCTGAAAATTCTTGCGAATAGAAGCTTCCACATCCCCACAAGCAATTAAAATACTTGGTCCATAGAAGCCATTGAGTTTTAAACTTGGTCATTCTGAAAATGTTTCTTCCGTGCAATATTCTATTCTTGTGCAGACAACTGATGAGGTCGCATTAATACAGATACTACAAAGTGAGATTGCCTTTCTTGAAATGGCAAGATTGACTCTCTTGGAATTTCTTTGATGTATGAAAGTATGGACCATAGTACTAAGCTGTTTGGGTGTAAGTTCTATGTCACTTATCATGTATTTGATATTAAATATGTTTATAATTTAATATTCCTGGCAGTTTTTCATCTGTAAAATGGGTTAATAACTGTACTCACCCAGTAGTGTAACTGTCATGATAAGAAGAAACCTTACACTGTAAAGGGCTAATAATACCTGTTGCAAAGTTGGTGTTCTACTGCTACATGTTGTTATTGTTACCAATCACTTTATTATTATCGTTACATATAAATTCATGTGGCCTGTGCTTTTTCATTGACATCAAGTGTTTTCTGTTTTTTTTTAATTTTATTGTTCAATTATAGTTGTGCCCATTTTTCCACCATTACTCTCCCCGCCCCACCCACCCTCCACCTCCCACATTCAATCCTCCCCCTCACCATTGTCGAGTGAGCTTTTTAACCATAGTATATATGATATGACTTTGCTACTAGCCTTTAAAATTTTTGAAAAATTTAATGTGTATTATGTAAACAAATTTTATGCTTGAGTTGAAATGAGAAATCCTTCTTGTTTGAAATCTGATTTTGTCACTGATTCTGCTAATAACACATTTTTCATTCATACATATAGATATACATATCTACATGTATACATATCTATTCTCAGACTCATGCATGAGCTAGGGAATTAATAGACAAGAATTTCAAAAATGATGTGAGGGCCCAAAAAAGAGACGGCGGAGGGAGAAAGCGTTAGGAAGATGGAGACTAGCTGTTGTGAGTTCCATGAGCCGCATGGACTCACTGGGGTGAAACAGGAGCTGTTCTGAACAGACTGCAGTAATGCTTCTGTTCACAGATTCTCCTTCCTGAGGTCAGAGTAATGAGAATTAGAACAAGAATGATGAACAGAGGCAATGCATTACAGAAATAATCTCATTAAACTTTGGGTACCAATAAATCTCCAGGATAATTCTGCAGTACGTGTTACAAACGGAAAGGTCGGTGGGATCTTGCTTTCCTAGATGAGGTCCCAGGAACCGAATGATGAAGACATATCATCTGCTACACAGTGTGAACATTTTAACAGGTTTTATTTAGGTAGTTCACTCTTCTTATTCTTCGCACTCAAGGTGATATGAAGATTAATTTAATTCACTGTTTCTGGTTTTTTATTTCTTTCTTTTTGTTTTATATCATAATTTTAAAAAAAGCATCAAGAATGAATCCTGTGCATTACATAAATGTACAAACCAAACATTAAGGTAATAAAATAGACATTTCTGTGAGTCTTCAAATACCTTTCTTTTTAAAACTTTACTTTTAAAATTCAGAATTATGTCACAGCATTCATTTTTTTCAGTCTTATTTATAATTCAGGGCTAATTAACATATGTATTTTAGAAGTTCACATGTTTAAAGAATATACTTGGCACTTTGTCTTTTCTGCCCACCTGTACAGCTGAGGTGAATCATAATAGAGACAAAACCTAGACAACAGGTATAATGTAGTAACATAGTAACAATAATTCTGGTTTTTCCATCACTATATATTTATATATTTATAAACATATACATTTATATTTAACATATATAATATATTTGATATATTATGTATTATATATAATTTAATATACAATAGATAAAATATATCAATATATAATATATAATATATCAAATATATTTAATATATAAATATATATTATAAATATGTAAATATATAAATATATTTATATTTTTCATTGACATCAAGTGTTTTGTTTTTTAATAAAAATATATAAATATAAAATATATTTATATTTTATCTATTTGTTTATTATTTACCTAATCAAATTCACACTCTTCATATCATCCTTATTAAATGTTGTGATCATTTAAAATATTCAATTTATTTTGATGGCTTCACAATAATATTTGGTTAAATGATTTAACGATCTATGGCTGACTGATGAGGATACTAATTTAAAATATTGTATTAATATTGTATACTTCAGTTTACCTGATTTTCTAAAAGTAGGCAATTTTAGAATTATTCCTGCCAAGGGCTAAAATTTAGACACACTTTCTCTTTAGTCTTAAATTTCTTCCATTTTGTGAGAAAAAAGTTCATGACTCTGAAGATATTTTCCTTTTGTGTAGCTGGAAATCAAATGAGAATAAAGTTGTGCAAAGTTAAAAGAGAAATTAATTTTAAGACCAACAAAGAAATGTTAAACAAGGAATTATGTAGATGAAATAAAATTCATCAGATTTTCTCAAGGTTGTTAAACATTTGATATTGTTGTGATTGTTTGCATTTTAAAATGCTATAAACTATACTCAAAGCTTAATCACAAGGTTGAAGTAAGTTTAAATTTTTTGCAGTATTGACCCATTTATGAAGGACCTTGATGTTAATACTTCTGATAAAATTCTATTCACTTCTCAAGAGGTAAAATAACATTTAGGTGTTTGGAGCCACCTTGTGGCCACATGGTAGTATATTAGGGAATTCTCTCCGGCTTCAGGAAGCATGGAGACCAGTGTAAATTTCTATTAAGGGGTATAAAATGACATTAAAGTGGTCTGTTGATATTCAGTTTTTACGTGTTTATATTGTAAAAATACTGTTTTACAAAAGTATAAGCAAAATGTTTAAACACCTTTGAGTCAAGTTATAATTTTCAAGCTAAAATGCAATTTTACAGTGCAGCTGCAAGTCCACTCTAACGATCCTTAAATGTGTAACTTTCTCCATGCAAAACTCCTTCAGCAGCCTCTGGTGTGCAGAACAAGGACCCAGGAGATTTGTTATTGTTATTTTTGTGCTTTGGAAACTTAAATGTAAATATGCAGCCTGCATGAAAAGCAAAGAACTGATACCAGCCACCTTGATTGCTGAATATCTTTTGCAGCGGAAGTTCAGAGAAACAAATTTTATTGTTTCTATCTTATTTTTGTTCTTATTTTCCCATGAATACTAGAAAAATTATAATTCTCAAGGTGTAATGGACATATTTACCCAACATCTTACTTGTTGTGCATGTGTGTGTGTGTGTGTGTGTTCTACTGAAAAATGAATGACAGCAGGGCCCATAGTTACTGCTTCTGTGAACTTTACAAGGAAGTAAACTTCAAAACAAAACAATACAATTATTTCTTAGCAACCAGAAAAAAGCACTTCTTCACTTTAAAATCTGAAATAGCCATTGATTACTCATATGGACTTACATCTCATTGTTAATAAACAAGTTTAATAAGAATGCATTTTAAATTGTACATAGCAAAAGATGAGCAAAAACTATTTTATCTAATTAATTGCTGTGTCTATGCCTATATCTACAAGTATCTCTTATCTGTCTATCTGTCTATTCTATCTATCTGGACACATTTATGTTACCATCCTAAAGTATTACTGGTCACTGCCATTATCATCCTGCTCATCCTCATCCTCATCACCATCATCAGCATCATGAAACCCTGAGTGGTACTTCAATTCCAAGATTGGACATGGGATCCCTTAGTCACATTTGTGGCCACAGCGTGACCAGCTCCTGAGCCGCCGCTGTCTGGGCACAGGGGTGATTAACTTTAATGAAAAACATAGAGCTCACTGGGATCCAAGGACAGCTTTATAAAATTACAAAAATCATCTTCTGATGATTATCTCTATGTTTGTTACATGTTAAAGCCATACGTTATCCATCTTTTTAAAGCAAATTATTTCCTCTGGGTCTTTTGAACACACCAGGCTGTCCTTTAATATAAAACACAGTGGTCAGAGCAGGTCATTTCTCATGCATGGCCCCAGTCTGACTGAAAACAAAGAATACTTTGCTTCCCATTAAACTATGTTCCCTCTGTCAACAAAAGTGCTTCTATTCTAAGAGATATTACTATTGATTTGTTTTTATTCTCAAAAGACTGCCAGGGTTGTTTTTTTTCTATGCAGTGTTGCACACTGTTTATTATTTGAAATAAATTTGTAAAATATTTATTTCAACTCCAAAAGGGAGACGAATTGAAATGGTGTATTTAGAAATTTTTTAAATATAGATGAAATCCGTGGCTGATGTCATATTCACAGTTAGTGCTATTGCTTAGGGGAACGTTATTTTGCAGAATGAATAGTGAGTGGATAATCATAGAAAGGAACATATGAAACCACAACCCCTGGTGAGGAGAGAACAAAAACAACCCAAGACACTTTTAGCTAGAAATTTCTAGTTGCTTCTCAATTTTAATCTAAAACATAGCATACCTAGATAATTATACTCAAGATAATTTAGCCTCAGGTGATAAGGGGACATGTCCATCATTAACCAACATCCTGAAACAATTTTTAAACTTCTTACTATTTTTAAAGGACCTACAACTAAAAATGCATTGCTCATGAATCTTCATACTTTTTCCCCTCAAATATGATTTGATAAATCCTTTAAATCTTAACTTTATAAAATCTATAAAATTAGTTCATTCCTTGATTCTAACTCAGTCCTAGAGAAGAGGATGGACAAGTATGGGGTTAGAGACGAGGGCACGGGCCAGTGTGCACGTCCGAGACAGGCTTTTTTCAGGGATGAGATTAAAAGTAAAACTTTAAAGCTGTGACTCTTTGTTTCACTCACTAGCTCAAGAAATTCCCTGCACAATTCCATTCTGAGAGATACTCCTGCATAGTGGTAAACTGCTGTCACTGTGGGGATGGGCAAAGGTACGTAGACTATTAACTCTGTCCCAAGGAACTTCTTGTCTGGAAGATCGGATAATGCGGCTCCTGCTTAAGCCTGCTGAAAAGATTAAATGGAGCTGCAATTATAAAACACACACATACACACATAAAATTTGTCAAGTCCTAGTAAATATTACCAGCATTATTACTGTTTACTGGATAAAATCCAAAACTCTGAATTGTATGTGATCTAAACCTTCCTTTTTCTTCTAAATCATTGCATATTCTTCTGCCCCATCCTCTCGATTTGCTTCACAGTGCAAACTGTACTACTCACAGCTGTAGCAGTATTATTATTATTATTATTATTATTATTATTATTATTATTATTATTTTAAATATCCCGAGCTTTGTTTATACTGGTCACTCTACCCCCAGGCTCCCCCACTGAAACTCATAGCAGTCTGATAGGCTTCATGTGTTATTTTTTCCTTAAGAACTTCTTTGAGTTCTGTGAGAAGGGCTCCTGCTCTTTGGAAAACTCTTAACTTTTTATTTATAGTTCTTTTTTTACTGTGGATTATAGTCACCCTTGTATTATTTTTCATATATGCCTTTTATGTATATAATTACTTTTCTTAAAACCAGAATCATTTAGATTTTTGTCTACAACCATAACACAACTCAGTAACTTCCACACATAACAAATGCATAATAAAGAAATGCATGCATCAGATACATAGGACATATGTTATGGTTTACATTTTACAGATAAATATGCTACGTAGATAAATATGCTATACTGAAACATTAAATAACTCATTAAAAGGTATTTCCCCCCCAATGGGAAATATTCTCTCTCTCCCTCTTAGTCAAAAGTGTAGTTACATTTTTAGATGTATAAACTCTAAAGCAGGTTATTTTAATCAATAGAAGTGTTTAATTGAAATATGGGAACCAGATTCCATATCTTCTTCAGCAAAAATATTATGTTATGTTGAATTAATAAGTAAAATTAGATTTGTGTCCATTTTTTTGTAGTTGGTCACACAGCATTGTTTTTGTAACTGTAGTTTATTTTTTATTTTTAACTTTAATTTTTAATTTAATTTATTTATCTTAATTGTTCAAGTACAGTTTTCTGCCTTCCCCCCACCCCAGACCAACCCCCCAGCCCTCCCCACCTCCCTCCCATTTCCACCTCTCCCGTTATTGTCCATGTGTCCTTTATACTTGTTCCTGTAAACCCTCTTTAAATTGGAATTTGAAAACTTGAATTTAAAAACTTTAAATTTGAATAACTTTTTAAACTTGAATTTACTGGGGTGACATTAGTTAATAAAATTATAGGTTTCCGGTGTATAAGTCTATAGTGGTTTTTCTACTTGCTTGATTGCCTTACTCACTTAAATATGCGTAACTGGCCCTCCTCAGACCTGCAGTATCAGAGGTTTTGGAGTTATGTATGGCTATGTATTTTTAAACTTGCCAGGTGACTTGAATGTAAAAATCAGATAAATAATTGTAACTAGAAGATATGGTGCTGTTTTATGTCTGAACCCACAAACTGATTCTAAATCAGTTTTGAAAAGGGAAAAATATATTAAAAAATAACAAGTAGTCTTGAATAATAAGAGCATTGAAGAGGAAATAACGCATTTTGAAATACAAAAATTCTTACTTGATTTTTTAAATCGACTCTTGCTTCATAGCCATTAATTGTTTTAAGCACAAATTGTCCACAGAGCTTGGTGTTACACACTGAGAGGAATACAACCGAAAAAGTAAGAGACACTATGATACTGAGAAACAAAATATCGCAGGGAGTACTTGGCAGAATAAAATTAAGTGCTAAAATGATTCCAAACCAGTAAATACTAGCAATCATCAGTGTAAGGCCGAAAGCTGAAGTAATGGGGCAGATGAAACTGTTACTTGACCTTGGCCTGGAGGATGTATAGAATGTATGTAAGGGCAGTTATTCCAGAATTTGTATCTCTGAGCAAAGACGGGAATGAACACTGAGTTTTGGTTACTCAGTAAGAAAATATGCTGAGAAAACTACATTTATGAAGAAACTTCAGTACTGGTTCAGACATGATAAAAACCTTTCTTGAAGAGGTACTATTTTCAAAGCTTATTTAAAGATATATTACTTTGCCCTAAACACATCGGGACAAATAAAGTTCAAGAAATAATTATTATTCTTGGCATTTTATATGCCTCAAAGGATGGTGTTAATATAAATCCAAATGCTTCAGTCAACCAAAAACTAATCTGTTGTTTCCCCAAGGTAACTCAACCCTGAGAGTGTCAGTGGAATTATGCTAATACCTAAATAATTCTTCCCGTTTTCTTTTCTTTACCAGTTTATTTATTTATTTTTAGAGAGGGGAAGTGAGGGAGAAAGAGAGGGAGAGAAACGTCAATGTGTGGTTGCCTTTCATGCTCCCTGTTCTGGGGACCTGGACCACACCCAGGCATGTGCCTTATATTAGGAATCAAACCAGCCACCCTTTGATTCACAGGTGCTGTGGTGCTCAACCCAGTGAGCCACACCAGGCAGAGCTAATTGTGCCCATTTTCTATCCCTAGCAATTTCCTCAGATACGCTCTGAGTTTTCATTTGATGTCTGTGATTTTCCTCCACTCCATAATAGTTCATCATGGTGTGATTGGTGTTTAGCATCTTCTTCCAGTGACGGAGTGCAATTTTATCTAGTCCGTGTTTGTGGGTGGACTCTAGTGTTTCAACACTATTATAGCTGCTGATGGTCACACTAATGAGTAGTATCTTTGATGCGTCAGAAAGTTTTGTTTAAATTTTACTTCAGTTCAGGCTCATTTGTGTAACCAGGGGTAATTTATTTCAAACTCTCAAATTATTTTTTTCTAGAGAAAACAACCTGCCCTTAGTCTCACACCCAGTTATTGGCAAAATGCAAAGTAAAGCTTATGTCATCGAACTCCCATCCCTGTGTTATTACTACTGTGCTGTGAGAGTGGTCAAAGTCTTTCTCAATGTGAAATGGAAACTCAGTATCTACTTCATGCGTTTATTTATTTTTATAATTAACTGAGGTAATACATGTAATGTACTAGTATTACATGGTATATAGTACATACTCTAAATATTATAGTTGATGCTATTATTGTGCTTTTGCTAGTAGGGATTATTTATATATGTTTTTCTATTAAAAAGCTCCAAAACAAATGATCAATCAATACCCATAATAAAGATAAATGTCTTTTATTGAGAACTTCCTAAGTCTGGACACTATGGAGAGTGATGTACATCTAGTAGTTCTTTTCATCATTATATTGAAGGAAATGGGTAATAATACTGTATTTTACAAGTGAGAGAACAGGGGCAAAGAGAGACTAGATAGTTACCACGAATCATAAAGCTAGAAAGTGAGAGAGCCCGAATGCAAGCCCTGGTAATAGGGTACTCGCCCTCTACTCTTAACCTCCACCCCATAACAAGTACTCAGTAACTGTGGAATTGATGGATTGTCTGTTGCCAAGGTAAAATAATGCTATATATATTCCTGATAGAAGAAAATTTATGATTGATTTTTCTACTCCTGTTTTTAATACAATTTGTGTTTATTATTGACTTAATTTTATTGTTTCTTTTTCAATGAGTGAAAATTGGCCTAAAATAAGTAGGGTTTATCATATAAAAGTACAATGGTGCCATATTTTAAGTACTGTTTTAATAGTATGTATAACTGAGTTGTCAAAATTCATGAATGATGAAGATTTGCATTGTAGGTTGGAAAAGTTACTAAAAGAGCTAACTTGCAAAATTGCCATAAATTCCTCAGTGAACATTAAGTCATTTTTTAGCATTTTATTAACATTATATTTTAATGCACCAAGTTAGGCAAATAAGCCATATAGTGATATTTTTGGAAGTACATGGAATATTTTTAAAGTATGCCTAGGACAGCGGTCACAATAGTTGCCTCTGGTTACAGGGCCAAGGAGTTCGTGTGCCTGCAGTCAAAGAACCGTTTTCATTGTGTACACGTACTTTTGTTAGAAAGGGCTATAAATACAGATTTTTCAAAAAAGCCTAATGCAAATGGCTCAATAATTATTATATAGTCTATGAGCATAGGCAAAATGAAAGATTCCAGACACTTAAACTCCTCTGTTTAAGGTATGTTGACTCACTCAAGTGCGTGCACACACAAACACACTACTCACTGAGTTTCCGTAAATTAAATAGGTAGTACCAGGAAAACATTTGACAATGTTCTTACCCATGTGGCTCAAACCATCAAAGGATTTTATGTATTTTTAAAAATTCACTGTTACAAAACCTTGTTGGTGTTATGACATACACCTGGCTTGCAGAAACCTGATTCAGGTTATATGAAATTTTGAAAAATGTGGGCTTCCGTATGATATCATGAATGTATTTAATGCATTTGTATATTTAAAATTAGTAACTTTGTTGTAAAAATTAATCTTATGTCATTTTAGGACCCACTTTTTCATTGTGAGCATTGTAGCTTGCACACTTCCACTAGATTTGGGAAGAAGAACAGAGTTGGAATTATTATATCTCTATGGTTGTTTGCTAAGTGAGCTTCAAATGATCTTTCACTGAAGTATGAGAATTATTTGAAAGTTTTGACACATAGGGAAAAGTGTTTACTTTATATGCTTTAATCTCTAAAGCATTTTCATGTTAACTCTGGATACCATGCTTACATTCATCAACCACTTAGTTTCTGTGAAACTGTATATAAAATTAGTGTTAATTTGAGTGCTATTGGTTTTGTGTTTTCTTTGCAATTAGTACTTTCGTGTTGTATTTTAAGCACAAGTGTTGATAATTTTACAAAACTGTGTACATGCTTTTATGCTTAGTTTATACATTTGCCAATAACATTATTCTATGAGTCATTTAGGTCCAAATAGCATTAGTATCATGATATGAGAGCACAATTCTACATAAAAGCCCATGACCAATTTGACATAATCGATGAGTACGTTTAATAGATAATGATGATAATTGTCAACTAAGGATAACGTTTTACAATGTGATGGACTTTATAGGTCCACAACACCAAGAGACTAATATTTTCATGTATCAAAATCTAGAGTGCATATCTGGTAGAGAAATAACATGAGCCTTTGGTATGTTTTCTATGTTTGTGAATTTGTGATATATCTTACAAATATATCTTACACATATATTATATCAGGTACATACTGGTGTATATGTGAAAGGGACTGCATTTAAATGTAAAGATTTTCTGAACCCCCAAAGAGAGCTCACTAAATCGAATCACATTTTCATAATGGTCCTTTGGAGAGTTTAGCCTGGCTGCAGGAAACCCATGCCCTCGGCAGGCGCTGAGTACTCGCCGTGTGAGAGCACTGCACCGCGGGAGCACTTGCCATAGAGCCCACGTGACTGAGACACCTGGCTCTGTACTTTCAGTGTGAAATGTTCAGCCTTGATCACTTTGAATTTAACTAAAGAGCAAGGAGAGCCCTGTACTTTGACAAAGATAAAAGCAGTATTAATGGTATATTGGGCCACTTCCTTTTAATCGTCTAGAATTGATTTATTGTATGTTTTTTATCTAAACCATTTATGAACCTATTATATTTTCTGCTCATGTTACTTCCATGAGCTCTCTACCTAATAAATCAAGTACTATGGCACTTTCCATTATTTATCCTAAATTTATCTCTTTTAAACTTCAAAGGGTGCCCTTAGACCTTGTGTAATTGAAGTTTGTGGAAAGCTTGGCTTTCACACTATCCACCTTCTTCATGATTTAATAGATGTCAGAGTTTCCAGACTGAAGATTCTAATCTTTAAGGTCTTCCCACACAAAGCTCTTCTATTTCGTTAATGATAGTTTTGTTGTCTTTCTGTGAGCAGTTTCTAGCTTTATTGTATTTCTTTGAGGTAATGCAGTCTGCATTGTGTGAGAACAGTGAGGCTCCTGGTTCATAGGCATTTACAACAGAAACACTGAGCATTTCTGAAGATGAGTCCAATCTGGCCCTTTTCACCAACCAAGGGATCTTTAACTCAAGACTAATGCCTCTTGAGTTTATTTTGCTTTCGTCAGAGATTGGACATTTAGAAGAGCTGACTTTTAGGTTCCTTTCTAGATCAGGATCTCAGAAATGAAATTACAAAATTATATTCTTAAAAAGAAGAATACTTTTTGATGTGCTTAATGAGAGAAGAAATATAATGAAATGAAGTAGAAAAAACCTTTGGTCATTAATATGGAAATAGCCATAGTTTTACAGACTGACATAGAAACCTTCTCCAGCCTTCTTGACCGCCATACCCAGTCTGTGTCACCTCATTATGGCTTTCTTAATGTCTCAGAGAGAACTCAGTTTTCCTGTTTCTTTGTTTATGTAGTTTACCCACAATCTGATGCAACAGCTTTCTGCAATATTTGGTAATCTTTTTACTGATGCATTTAAATACTGATTGAGGTATTGGGGAAAGTTCCACCTATAAAAGAGACTAAAAAAAATCTAATGACCTTGTGGCGTTCATATTCCAGAGTAGGGATCGGAAAATAAAAATTTAAATAACAAAAATATTTAAGATGGCTTATTGTAATGATGGTATAAAGAAAACAGTGTAGAGGAAGGTATGCTAATGGTTTAAAAGTTGTATCTTTATCACAACAAGAAACTGCTTGTTGATAGCTGGGGTTTTGTCCCTTGCTAGACCTTGGAACGTCTAGTGACTTCTCAAAAAATTGGTTGCTGTGTGAGTATTTTCCTTCAACCTGCTGTTACACTTTGATAGTGGAGAGACGTTACAGAAATGTATTTCTTAGGGGGAAAAAAGAGGGAGAGAACTTTCATTTCTCATTAGATAAGGTGCAGTTCAGAAAATGAAAAAAACTAGTTTTGAGTGATACATTTTTCATTTTCATCACTGATATAGTTGACAGTTATGTGAAAAAAAAAAGACATATGCCGTGAGACAAATCCCTCAAAACACATATGAGGCTATTTTAAAGAACAGCTCAGCCTGCAATTGTATTTGGATTTCAGCATTGCTTTCTGCTTGCTTTGTTTCTGATAGCTTTCCTTTTCTGCAAGGTAAGAGACCCTCGGACCAGAGGACTGTTTCATTTCATAAATATTTTGTTCAGATGATGCCTAGATGCCACTGGAAAACTCCCACCCTATCTGAAAATGTTTGTTTGAAGTTTTCCTATTCTCTGTCTCTAACTTCATGTCATTTTTCATTCATGGAGCTTTGAAGTGATTGAATAGAGATCATTTTTCTTATTGTTTAAATTATTTTTGATTTGAAAGAAATACTCTACAAGAATGCACATGACAATGACAGTTCCCTTTTAAAATTTGTTACAGAACTCACATGCACATGTGTTGTTGTATACTGTTATTACCTTTTTCCTCATTGGATGTCATATTTTATGTGCAATCATCAGACACTTTCATGCTCAAGTGGTCGTTAGTGGTGTGCTCTCCAGCTGTTCAGGACTGTTAAATAAAACTAGCACCCCCCGTGGGAGTGTGCCTGACTGGCTTCCTGCATCTTCAAGAACCGCTGCATTAGAATTGCCAGAAAATGAGCACTGCGAGCCTGCTTGATCTAGTAGCTCTATTTCCCAGTCCTGTAACTTCCTTCTGTGTGACAGAAAAGACAGGTAAAATAATACACATTTCAGGCAGAGGCATACTATTCTTTCCAGCTTCCTTCCACACACTTAGCATGATAAGCACAGTGCTATTTGAAGCTACCTTGCAGTTTTATGCGTACTAGAAAATTCCAGAACTAAGGTCAAATTTGCAAGTCACATAACTTTATTTGGTCTCAGAATCCTATTGAAAATGAAGAATTGAGCTGGAGGATGCCTATCATTTATTTAAGTTTTACAAAACAGAATGATTCTAAGTAAATATTTAAAAAATATGTCGGTACAATATAAATCTGACATCAGAGGGTTTTTTTCCCCCTAACAAACTATAACTTATATCTTTGTGATTAACATATATGAAACAATGTTTGGTGTCTCATAAATACTGAGAGATGCCATACTACAACCACCAATGAATGCCTCTTTTGTCCTAGAAATTTTACATGCTGGGGACCTGAAGAGGAGCAAACCAGAGTTTTTGTCCAAAAGTTTGCATTAGCCAATTTAAAGTGAATCATGATTATCAATGTCAAAACTTAGCAAGGGTTTAGAATCTGACCTCTTCTCCAATCAGAACCTAGAGTGCTTTGGCTAAAGCACGTCTCTGATTCTGCATATTCTCACCATGCTGATGCATTTCAAATTCTGCAGCCTAGTACAACACATTCTTTAGTACCAACAGAACTGCAGAATCTGATGTGGCTGTCTATGAGAATGTCTCTTCTTCCTTCATGCTCCTATCTTCCTCCTTGCAAATTCTCAGGTGTATTCTTGATCAGCCATGTGCAGTCTTGCCCACAGTATTCAGAAGCTAAGGAATTTCGGTTACCAATCATTCACTAGGTCTGCTGTCAAAGGTCTGCTGTCCTTCATGAGATTGGGTTTGTACTGATATTTTCTAGAGTCTTTATCCTGACTGAAGCTTTGTATAGGTCTCCTTGTTTCCCTGCCTGCCCTACCTCAACCTCTTCTTACCAAGGGATACTATGGCACTACTCTGTGCAAGCATCTCGCATGGTGTAAAAGCCAGAGACTTTGCAAGAGCTGGCAAAACCTCTCTGTTGTCTGTTCCCCATTCCATCTCTAAGCTCGTCTCTGTCCCAGGACTCGCCATTTCAGCCACACTGGTTTCTAGCTGATCATAAAACATTCTGACATGCCCCTGCTCTGGGTGAGGTCTTTGCACTTCAATATCCCCTCTGAATGGAAAGATTTTCATAGACACATAGACACATGTACATTTACACGTATATTACGTACACATAACTGCAAGGGCAAGCTCACTCTCCTTCCTTCAGGTCTTTAATCAAACATGACCCCTACAGGAAGACTTTTCTTGACAAAACCCTCTTTAAAATAGAAATTCTTGACCGTCCCTTTGCCATTTTCCAGTTTTGGTGTTCCCTAAACACCTCACACACCCAACATGCTATATATTTTATGTATTCCATTTGTTTATTATTAGTATCCTCCTATGGAAATCAAGCTCTAGATGACGGTGAATTTGCTTGTTTTGTTTTTGCTGTGTTACTTTTTTATTGTTTATTGTTTGAAGCTTCCAACATAAGCTGTGTGCTGGCAAGAACACTGATTTGTTTACCTTCCTACCCTCCCAACTCACATGTATTGGTTACATACATCAATGAATGAATGTGGGGATTCTGTGAGGTTGCTAGATGTTGACCTGTCCTCAAGATTTCAAGGAGACTAGGTCACTTCTTTGGTTTCCTTTCTCCCCGCTGCTACTCTGACACCCCTCAGTGTTGTGGGCCAGGGATGAGGGGCAACAGCCCTTACAGATACTCTAAGGAGGAACCCCCCTGAGCTGGCAGCTCTGACTGCCCTTCGGTAGACTGGTGATGAAAGAGACTCCTTCCTAAACTAAACTGCATTGGAGCCACTGATATTTGCTGCATGCTGGCAGATATATCCCAGTGTCAGCCTCAGAATACAAAGTCAAACGCTGAAAGTTCTGAATGTCTCATATACTTGCTGGCAGCTAGACCTTGATGATAAGATGAAACTAAAAAGAGTTTTCCATAAACCTTCAAAAGTTGAAACAAACTGTCCAGAGCCAGTCAGTTAGCTAAATTGATTGCTGCTTTTATAGGATTTGTATATTTTGCTTGGGCCTTTTCTGTCAACATTCTTTATGTCCAATATGAATACTGACAAGTTTGGGCCCTACTTACAAAACTGGCAATGAAAGGAAGAAAACAGCCTGCTTTTCCATGAGTCTGGTAATTTATAACAGGCATACTCAGAATTGATTGCCTAGAGTAGTTCTAAACAATATATAAAGGTCAGAAAAGTACAACTTTGACAAGTATATGTCCTGTCCTTACCATGCACCTAGAATAATGGTTGGATTTACATGAGGTTAAGACAAGTGCAGTGTTTAATGTGCTTGTTCAATTTTAGAAAAACTTCCTTTATTCAAAGGTCAGATATTTGAGAAAACAAAGCTCACAATAACATTTTATATGTCTTATGCAAGGTTTTTTCTTATCTTAATTGATTCATAAATAATGCGTGTTTATTTTAGACAAAACAAAAGCTTTTCTTTTTAATACTATATCAAAATTGCTGTCAGGATACATGAAAACCATCACCAAGTTGCGGTATGCTAAAATGTTTGTCTGTTTTTTTCTTTTTTTAAGGTGGTCGTTTCTAATGTTCATTGAGAAGAGTCAGTCAATCCCTAATCATTTCTTGAGTTTACATTCCATCTTAGATGTAGGGGTGAGATGTGGACGTGGATAAAAAGATGGATAAAAAATTACAATGAATTTATAATCTAGATAGAAATTTCAAAAAGCATATGCTTATAAGATAATCTCTAAAACTTTACGTAATTGAGTGACAAATAGATGACTCAGAACACAGGAGGATTTAGAAATGTCTGAGAATATTCATTAGGCCATTGCATTACTTCATTATCAAGAGTGTACTTCTAGACCCAATTAACCACCTTGTCCAGGATTTCTCTGTCCTAGAGCCCTGCACTGTTATAATAATAGGATCTGCTATGGACTGGACATTTGTATCCTTCCACAATGCATATTAAAACCTAATCCCCAATATGAAGTTATTTGTAGGTGGGACATTTGGGAGGTGATTGGGTCAGGAGGGTAGAGCCCTTATGAATGGTATGTGTGCCTTAATCAGATAGACCCCAGAGAGCTCTCTTACCCATGTGAAGACACAATGGGAAAATGGGCATCTATGAACTAGGAAGTGGGCTCTCACCAACCACTGAATCTGCTGGAGCCCCAGTCTTACACTTACCAGCATCCACAACTGTAAAAAATAAACGTTTGTTGTTTAAGCCACCCAGTCTATAGTATTTTTGTTAATAGCATCTCAGAAGTGAGAACATAGGATCTCGGCAATCAGTCTGTCTCCACCTACCCACCCTCCTTCAATGCATTTTGTAATCTGTTGTTAAAATGTTTTGGGATTTCACCTCTATTTTCTACAACTGCTAAAAGGTAGATTACATCCCCAGTTGCTCATTATCCAACTTCAATGTTCGTTTCATAGGAGTTTGGTATTTCCTCCCATTGTATACAGATCATGAAGGTGATCCATCATCTGTTCATTCAAGATTGCATCTCAGACAGATGAACTATTACTTGAGCACAGTTTTGGATAACATTGGGTTTAAATAATTTAATGTATTTACTTAGTAATTTAAATATCAATATTGAAATACATGGTTATACGGTAATATGTTTATGCACAAATGACAAGTGAACAGGTATTAAATGCTATTCCTTATTGAACTTAATATTTTTATTTAAGTGCTAAGTTTGTATTGACTATATGTTTTAAACTCTGACCTCACCTTGGCCAGGTAGCTCAGCTGGTTGGAGCATTGTTCAGATGCTCCAAGGTTGTGAGGTCAGGAGATGTACAAGAAGCAGCCAGTGTGTGCATGGATAGCTGGAACAGCGAATTGATGTCTCTCTTTCTCTCTCTCCCCCCTCATAAATCAATAAATTAAAAATGAATTTAAACTCTGGCCTTGTTTTATTCTGATAGTGATTTCAAGGACATATGAGTTCCATCTAACTGATAACCATCTAACTTATTAAACAAGTGGTTCATTAACTAGTACTTGCCATTTTCTAGAATCATGAAGGAGAACAAATGTTACAAGGTATAGTTATCTAAGTAATGCTTGAGCATTACAACAGTTCAATCAAATGTTTATTCATAATCACTAGATGAAATATCTACAGAAGCACTTCCTTTTCTTTAAATGGTTCCCTCTATGGAGGTTATTTCACACTGAAGTTAAATGACATGTTAAGAAGTATATAGAGGCCTTGCATATTGTCAGTAATTAATTTCCTATCTTCTTAACTATCCTGAATATGTGTCTAAAAAATAATGATTTGATTACTTCATTTTGAATTATTTGCAAACTTCAATGTCCCCTGTCAAATTTTATTTTTTATAATTGTTATTCTTTATTGTTTTAGCCTGTTCTATAAGATTGTTCAATACTATACTAAAAGAGTCAAACAAAACTAACTCAAAATATGCATTTATTTTTGACTTGTTAAGATTATATGCAACAATTATATGAAGGTTCTGATCCTTAAATATGGATATGTGTTAACTTGTCAGCATTAAATTGAAAAGGCAGGAGCCCAGCAAGGAAAACTCTAAGCACTCTGTACACATTTTAGAAAGATGTGAATTAGACCCTCTTCTATGAAAGAATATAAATGGTGAGAGAACCTCAGTTTTAGGAAGAAAATGTAGGCCTGTTATTTAACTTAAAACACCTGACTTTGTACACTAGAAATATGAATTGTATTAATTTTGCTTGTTAATACAATTCAGGCTGATGGCTGTCTTGGGGTTGGCTGGGGAAGCAAAAAAGAAAAGAGAAAAATCTCACCCTCACCAACACGCACCGCAGTGTGCTGACTGTGGGGGGAGGGGGCGGGGGGAGAGTCAGAGGAGGATGTGGGGATGGTGGTGGGCAGAGACTGGACTTGGGGCCGTGAGCACACAATGCAGGGTACAGATGATGTGTGGTGGAACTGTGCCCCTGACACCTATGTGATTTTGTTAGCCAGTGTCACCCCAGTACGTTCAATAAAAAAGAAATACACATGGTATTAATGCAATTCTAGGTTTTAAACTATTCACTGGATTAAATTTGTGGTTTAGACTTAAGAGTCAAATAGTGAAAGGTCCAAATCCTTATTTATGCCTGCTCAGAAATTATTTTTAAAAATTTCAAATAACAGATAAAAACTATGACACAATGGTTAAATAATTAAATCTACTGATGAAGTTTAAAACCCTCATGAAATGTCTTAGGGGTTCCAGTGGGCAAGTTATGACTTGTATGAAAACACACCCTTAGGGATTCAAATGGTAAATTTCTGGAAATTGTAAATCTCATTGAAGTGACTATTAAATGTCTTCATAACAGGAAATTTATTTAGGAAGACCTCACAATTGCCAAGCGAGTAATGATATCATGATGCTTTTCACACTTAATCTATTATGTTTAAATGTTATGTAAGCATGCCCCTCGCTTAATTAAACAAAAAAAAAACTTAATGATCAACAAAAGAATTAAACACTTGTTCTAGGAAATTTTTTTCATAAGTAAAAAATACATTATCTTGTGTGGTATCTTATATGGAGCCAAGCTAACAAGTACTATTTTATTTCAAGTTGTACCTACACAGCTTGTAGCAGGAAGTTAGGGTGATTTTGTTTGCAGATTTTAGTGAACCTCCTGTTTGTGAATCTAATCAAATTTTTAAGAAAACCTATTGATTTAGTTGAGTAGAATGCCAGAAATAGTTCAGCCTTACAATTGCCCGGCATAGGGATTCTGTGCTGTTCAAGAATCCAGGTTTCTTCTGGCTCTTTCCTATAATTCAGTTTTTAATTCCTTTGGGGATGAGGTCTCGTGTGATTCTAAAGGTAGCCAGTAGTAATCTAGGGCACATGCTTTCTTGTTATTACTAGCAAGTGTGAAAGAGTTAGAAAGAGAAAGTGAGACAGAGATATTGTTGAGAACAACTGAAGAGATTCTCTCAGAATCCTATCCTTGAATCAACCAAGAATTTGCAAATGTGGGTGCAGTTATTAAGTCTTCCCTTGAGTAGCATAAACTGACAAGGTGGGACTAGAGTATAAAAATCTAAATAGTAGATTATTTACAAAAAAGAAAAAAGAAATAAATGATCGCTAGCTGATATGGATCCCAGCTTGTGGGGTCTGAGGCATTATGGATGAGATGAGTCAAATTCACAGGGACCATGGAAGTCCTGTGGAGGAAAAGGGATGGCACGGCTACTCCCTCAATAGGAGAGAGCATCGATCTGGCCTTGACAAACTTTTATTGCTTTTCTGGGCACATTACATTGAGGACGGTTCTCATTTACTATGCACAGGTTTGCTTTAGGTGGTTACCTTTTATAGAAAACAAAGGAGAGGGTGCCACTAATCACATCACAGGAGAAGGATATTTGCAAATGCAAAGGGAAAAGTTGTTGAACTGGTTACACTCCTTGGAAGGCTTAGCATAGATTTTAGGAAGTCCCTTTGAAGATATGCAATAAACATCTGCTGCCTCAATTCAGGGTGAGGGAGTTTTAGCAAAAAGCAAGTCTCAAAGCAGCCTAGGTACAAGTGCAGGCTTGATGTCCCACGAGAGAATCTATCCGTGGGTGTGGGTCCTGTCCACTGAACCTAGCTTTCCACTGGCCTTTCCAAGTGGGAACTGGGTCCACACCACACAGAACAGTCTCCTATAGCTAGCTATTGGGTGTTTTCTTCCAGTTTCTTAGCTTGTTTGTTCTAGTAATATGCCTGGAAACTGAATGTATTGGTATTGGGTATGTTTAAAGCTTCACTGAGTTGATCTCGAGGTGAAATTAGATCAGGCATTCATTTCAACACTCATTGGTCTTTACTAGTCAGTGAACCTGAAAAAAATTTTGGGGGGGTCCTCTTAGGTATTTTCATTACCTTGGAATTTATCAAAGTTCTTAAAATATCTAGTTATTTCTGTCCTCCTGGTTCATGGTTAGCCCAGAAAATACCCACAGTCTTGTTTGGAAATGTCAGAAAGAAGATATTTGTGCTGTTATCATGTTTATTGTTCAGATGTACCCAAATACTTGATTACTAACTGGACTCTGAGTCTTTGAAGTAACTCAGGTCTGATGTAACTCCAATACTTTGGCTGAATAGCCAGATCTCTTTATAGTTGGAGCACCATTTCCCTGCCTGGTCAACCACAAGGTCTTCCATTTACAGAGGTAGTGTAGACTTTAGGGTGTTGTATATCTGTTTAAGTCCTACACACTCTAGGATCAATTAGGGACTGAAAAGTGCTCTCTTGCACCACCACTATTAATTACAGAAATTATATCCTGCCTCTTATGTTTCATTAACATTTATTTTGTCTTAACACCCAAGGATCCCATCATGACCATGGAAATAAGTCCATGGTCCTTAGGTTACTATTTTAACTGCAAATCTCCTATCAGCAAAATTCCTAGGTTACATAAAACAATCTCTGCAATACTTCTGAAAGATACTGATGTGCCATCATCCATGTATTTCTCAATGCCCAGGTTAGAAAAGCATTTTTTATCCTCTCTCAAGAGATGTAAGGAATAGGGTGAGTGAATTACAAATGATAAAGCCATTCTAATTTCCCTAATTAAGTGAAACTTTTTTATAAAGAAAATTTCGAAGAGTTTTAGGCATCTCAGAGTCTTTATTAAGTTCATATTTTAATTAGCTAAGCAAGCAACAAAGCAAACTCCATTATCATGTGCAGAGGTTAGTACAGTCATTCTAAACTTTATAAGAAGGATGATTATGTTAATATATGTTGCATTATAAAATTATGTTCTGCAATTCTTCATTTAGTGTTTTCAGAATTTATTTCTATGCATGTTTTCTAGATTTTGCTAACACACATCCATAAATTCTTATGTTGTTTTCATGCTTAATCATCTCTTCTAGAATTTGAGTTTGTAATTGTCTCCCTGGGGCATGTTGAGTTCTGCCTCTAATTTAGATCAGGAGATAATTAGAAGTGGTGGAGGATGGGCGTAGTAAGAATAGTTATCCCTTATAAGGTAACTCTCAGATGAGTTTGTAATTGGATTTTAAACAAAAGCAGAAAGGCCCTTCTTGGACTGGAAAGGCAGGAAGGGCTGCTTCGGCAAACAGCAAAGACTCAGCGATGTTTGGGAGTTCGGGCACACAGAGCCATCTATGTTCTGTCACATTTCCCTGCTCCCGAGTAAGACACATACTCAGATCTTCCTTGTTCTCAGTCAGTTCACTAGCTTTCACACCGTGGTAGTAATGAGACTACATATACAACCAACTTTTAAATTTTATAATTGGAAGGATCAAACTTTTGAGTTTAGTGCTCTGCCTTAGGTAGGTCCACAGTTGCTTTAGATGATACGAGATTATTTCATCAGTCATAAAATTCCCATGGTTTCCTCTCTGGGCCTTGAGCCAAAATTTCGGGTGATGATCTTGTTACTCGTTTTCTTCAAGCTGTCAGTATGGTTTGATACAACCAATTTACCTTCACAGTTCACACGTTCCTCGTGACATTTGTGTTCTCTCCGAGCAGTCAGCCGATCCCTAAAAGCTTCGTGTGAAGTGGGCATTGTACTCTAGGTTACGACCAGTCATAATTTAATTAGCTTTTTTGCTACTGCAAACTGTGAGATGATGAAGTTTCATTTTTAATTTCAGCTGGATTTTTTGGGGGGAGCCATTTATTCTACCAAGACTGATAATGAATAGAAAGTTTCTTCTGTTGCCCTGAGGTTTCCAGTGTTTTCTGACAGCCAGTTCTACCAATTTATGTCATTTCAGATTTTGATGCCCCAAGTTTGTGAGGCCATATTCACATGTGGGTTTCCTAACTGCAAAGGAAGCTAAGAGATCTGTGTTTTGAAGTTATTCCTTGGGATTCAGGAATTATAAAGCAGGTCATTCAATACATTGGAAATATATTTAAAACAAACTTGTCAGAAAAATTAATGACAAATATGTAGTATGGTGATTCTTATTTTTTCTTTTGGGCATTACCTACTATCCCCGCCACCTTTGGAAGGAATAATGGTTGTTAATGCTGCTATTGAGTTCTGTTTACATTTACATTGGTGAAATATTATGTCATTAAATGTTTTACCACATTTTTTGCTTCATTTTTTTCCCTATTTTCTCTAAAGCCTATGTGTGTCTTATGGTCTAAAAAATATGGTAATCATTTTTGCACTTATTTTTAATGCAGTTCTCATTTTTTCTTATCAGTAGCCCTTTGTCTCTTTGAGATATTTATTATTAACCATATATGTTGCATCTTTTTTCCAAATATCTATGTTGTCCTTTGAAAGACTTCAAAGACTTAAAAACATCATCAACTATCCTTGTGGCATGAGCTTTTTAAAATCATCTTTTGATTAATTTTGTTTTATATTTCATTCAAATACTAAGTTACTATGTTTTGTTTTCTCCAAGTGTCATTGTAAAAGTGCCCAAATCATCTTTTTCTTACTGATGCGAAATTAATGCATACTTGGCAATATAGGTAAAGTCTGTATTTGTCAGTTATTGGTTTTATGTTTTTGTGTAAGCAAAACAAAAATCTTAGTAGTCCTTTTGCCACTGAGTCTCCCAGTCAGTTGGCCTGAACAAGTTGTGTGGCCAAGATGAATGGCAGTAGACTGACCATGCGGGTGCCATTACCTCCACAAGGAGGCTCTTCTCCTCAGAGGTTCATGGTAAAAAGTACAGACCTGCCATGCTAACAGAAAGAGCGAGTGAAGACTTACAAATGGCTATTTACTTATTTGTTTGAAATCTCTTCCATCAACTTATGGTTAACTAGTTTTGTTCTTTCATTCAGTTTTTACTTTAAGATCTGGAAATATTAAGCAATAATCTCACTTTTATTTACCTTTGTAATGATTTATAATTTATAATGACATACTGGACTATGAGGATCCAGTTCTCCAACAATCAACTAATTTCATAAGCAAATTTGGCTGAATATTTATATTTTTCCATGTTTTAAATTTGTACCATTTTTTTTTAAATTGGGGGAAATACTGTGAGTATTGAAAAAATCAAATGAGCCAAGATCACTAAGCCATCAAAAATACCACAAATGATATTTTATTGTCATTTATTGCCTTCCAACCAGAAATAAAGACATCCTTTCAAAAAGGTATATCGAGTTAGTGCATTCCAGTGGGAAAGCCAAACTCACGAGGCAGGTGTGGTGCAGAAGGGAAGAGGGTTATTCAGGTGCCACACAACCTGGGAGCACGGAGGACTCGCATCTCAAAGACCGACTCATCTTCCTGCTCAAGCCCAGTCCTTATAGGGATAGGGAAAAAAGGGCTTTTTCCCTATACCATTATCTTGCCAACTTTTGGCAGTTTCAAGCCCTATCCATTCGTCTTTCTAGCTCTTGCTGCATTCAGTGTTAGAACCTCTCCCTGCTGCCACTTTGGCCAATGGGAGAGACATCCCAGTGCTCTGACTGACTGTTGATAGCAGTGTTTCTTACAAAAGGTGACTTTTTGAGCTCCTCTGAACCCACATATCCTTGCCTCTACCTTCTCCAGCATACCTCGAGTGCCAGTTTTTCCAGCAAATCTCTGGGGCAATTATTGCACAATAGAACTTACTAAGCTTTAACAATTACACACTGGAGTATAAAGATTTTCGATAGTTTTGAGTTTCAGTTCAGTGTGCTACAGGATAGAGACTAAATGTGTGCTTGAGAGTGCAGGATATCTGAGAGATTAAATGGAATGTTCTGGAGAGTATATGGACTGTTTTAGGGAATTTGGTGTGAGACAGTCTGGAGTGTTTGGCTTTTGGGTCAGCTAATGCCAGTATTAACCCTTGGGGAAATAATTTACCCTATGATGACTCATTTTTTTGCATTTATACAATTACTAATTTGAATTAGATTAACTCTGAGGTCATTTTGAGCTTTAAGCTTTTGGAAAATAGCTTAGAAATGAGAAACAAAATGGTATTCATGAAAACTTGGCTGTCATTGTACGTTTGCATATGAATTAATTAGCAAACATATGCTTAAAACCTACCTTTTTTTCAGGACTTGAGCCAGAGCCTAATTTCAGTCTTCATTTTTCTTCAAACTGACACATTTTGGTTTAGAGTTTACCTTCCATGCTTGTTTTTTAAAAATCTAAATATAAATAATTCCAGGTTATGTTAGAATTTTGTGGGTCTTGACTGAAAGCAGAGTTCCTCCTACTCCTCCAGATAACCTTTGGTAACAGGTGGAGACAGTTTTGCCTGCACCTGTTGAGCACAGCGGAGGCACCAGTGTTGGCCGGAGAGACGCAGGGACACTGCACATTCTACTTTGAACAGCCTGCACCCCACAACAAAGAATTAGCCAGTCTACAATGTCAATAGTGCTTTGTAAAAAAAAATCTCTGTTAAAAATGTACTATGAATATAATTTGATGCATTTGCCAGAGGCTAGATTTGCCATTTCATTTTCGTAATAACTGTGCAAAAATTTTTGACTAAATGGATATATGTTTTAAAAGGATGAGGCCTTAAATTTAATCAAATCATAATAAGGAGAGATTTGTGTTATTTTTAAAATCACTGTTTTGCTTTGACATTCTTGGAAAAAACAAGATATAAGATATTTGCTACGGGAATGGTAGTGCATGCACTTAGAGGGCCTGTGCTATCAATAGTAATCCATTGAGTATACTCAGCTGACATACAAATTGAGAAACACAAGACATTGGCCTTAGTCCCAGGTTCTAATAGAGATATGAATTTGATACTCCTGAATATCTGGAATCAATGAAAACATCTGAATGCCTACCAAAACATTCTGAAGAATAAATACCATTTTGTTTCACATCTAAGTTCTCACAGAAGGGGAATGATTGCTTATAAAATACTTTAAAAGATGGAAAATTAGTTATGTCCACACTTTCCTAAATAATTGCAACCTAGTGATATCTCCTACTTTGTACATTTATCAGTGTTACTGTTTTTAAATACTTATTTATTTTATACTTTATTTTTTTGTCTTTCAACCCTAAGAAACTCCCCAAATATAGGACCTATAATCAGAGTTTTTCTTTAGAAATGCAAAGAAAAAAATCTTGAAAATCGTATACTAACCATAATCCAAATATATTGTTAAAAAAACAGTTTCCTGATTCTCATTAGCCTTGGGAAACAGAAAAAAATCACCTGTTAATGACTTACCTAGTGAACATTTAAATGTTACTTGGTCTTTGCAGTATAAAAATGCAATAACTGAAGTCCATTTTTACTAAACCTGGATACCAATTAAAAATTATTGCACATAGACACCCTCTTCTTTTTCATTTGTTAAAAAGAGCTAAATTCATTCAGTATGATGTAATGCATCCTTTTTTTTGAAAAAGCATAACAGATAAAGTAATTATAGATAATGTTACACAAAAATAGTATGATACTCAGTGATGTAATCAGGAGTAATTAAAATGGAAGGCGCACTGGCACCTTGGTAATGTGAAAAGATAAATGACAAATGCTGTAGTCAAACTCATTACCTCTAATTTCCAAGATATTTGGGGAGCGAACTGCTGTGATGGCTGATCGCAGGAGGAACCACTGTAAGGTTCCTATTGTGGTTGCTATTGAAGGTTCCCTCCCGCAATTCATGCTGCAGGGCAGAATTTCCAAACGGTATTGCGTGCCCAACCCAGTCCCCTCACGGAGTTACATATGTGAGTTAAATTACATCAGTATAAAGATTGTCATTCTAATGGGCAGGCTTGAAAGTGGAAATCCAAACTGTTCTTGGAAATAAAGTAAAAGTAAGAGAAGCGGAGAAGACTTTTACATTGTTTTGAGCATTATATTTATCAGAAAAAGCACCGCCCATAATAAATACAAAAGGTTTTAAGGAAGCTCCCCTGTCTTAGAAAAGAGTGGAGTTACTCCTTCTTTGTCTCGTTTGATTCATTGCTGACAGAACATGGATCCACAATGGGCTAAACATCTCTCCTGTCTCGTGGCTGCAGCAAAGAACAATAAATCTTAGTTTCTTCCATTGGTGTAGAATGTACTTCAGGGAGAGATGATGAAGAGTTAAACAGTAGATAAAAATAACAATAAGATAATTGTGTGATAAAATCTGTGTGGAAGAAATGGATGAGGTGAAGTGAGTGAGGATGTCTTTGAGGGCTGGCTTTAAGTGGGACAGTCAAACATTTCCGAGATGATATTTGAGTTCAGACTTGAGAATGTGAACTGTGAAACGTGTAAAATGTGATCAAAGCTCTCCACACAGGAAGTAGGTTCCTACCCTCCTTCCCCCACTACCACCACCAACTCGCACACGACAGCAAGAAATGTTTGGGACATGATGCATATGCTACCACCTTTTTTTGTGGTGACCATATCAGGAGCATATGCATATGTTCCCACTTACCAAAATGTATACATTAAATATGTGCATATGTATAAAACTTATGTCAATAGTTAACTTAAAATGATAGAAAGCATATGCTAATAGTTTGGGAAGGCAGCCATGCTCATCAGAACACGAGAATGCCTCCAGGTGCTTGACTTCTATGATTGAAAATGGCATGATGATTGAAGCCAGTACCTGTACATCTTCCTCAGCTGTGGTTCTGGACAATAGGAAAGCACAAGGATGCTATGTTAAAAAAAATAATCCTGCCCTGGCTGGTGTAGCTCAGTGGATTGAGTGCAGGCCTGTGAACCAAAGGATCATGGTTCGATTCCTAGTCAGGACACACGCCTGGGTTGCAGGCCAGTTCCCAGCAGGGGACGCAGAAGAGGCAACCATACATTGATATTTCTCTCCCTCTCTCTTTCCCTTCCCCTCTAAAGAAAAAGAAAATAAAATCTTTAAAAAATTTAAAAAATAATCCTTATTCTCTTGGATTTTCTTAGAACAAGCAAGTGGTAAAATGAAAGCCAAGGTAAATATGGGGTGCCCTAGATTAAACATTTGCTCAGAGTTTAGACCCGAATATCACATTTAGTCTAGTTGGCAGAGAGAATTATTGCAGACACCATTCACATAATAGTTATGCCTGGTTCTCTCTTTACCTTGTCTGGAAAACAAAACTAAATGCTTCATCAAATGGTGGCACCAACAGTGAGAAGGTTATGGAAAGCAATGGCAAAGAAAATATGAAGGGATTGATCTTGATCCATTTTATAGGCTTCTGACATGTCACGTTGGCTGCTTTGTCAAATACTTATCAATCCCCCATTACTTAGAACGTAAAACTTTGAACTGTGTATCCTTAACTATAGTCATACCAACAAGTACAGCTTCATGATTCTTACTTTTTTGTTTCAAATTAATATTGTCTAAATTCTGTACCGTATGACCAGGGGGAGTATGGCTACCATTTAAAGGGTTCAAGTTCTAGATTTAATTTCGTGACAATAAGAGGTATTTTTCTATTTCTCTGTCATTTTAGAAAGGGACTATGTTGCATGTTGTGTTAGCAAAGTTCAGTTATTCAAACATGCCTTTCATCTGTATTTGTTAACATTTTCCTATTATGTTTTGCGTTTCCTTTGCAGCAATGTGGTCAATGTTTAGATCTCACAGATTTTGTCCTATCAATGGCAAGTCATTATTTTTAACACTTTCAGATCCACCATGTTTGTATTGTAGCTATAAAGTAACATTGACTAAACAATAGAACTAGAAACCACTCTTTTCTAAAGTATTATATGACTAAGTTTCTGCCCTGAATGGTGTGGCTCAGTGGATTGAGTGCTGGCTTGCAAACTGAAGAGTCACAGGTTCAATTTCCAATCAGGGCACATGCCTGGGTTGCAGGCCAGGTCTCCAGCAGGAGGAGCACACGAGGCAACCACACATTGATGTTTCTCCCTTTCCTTCTCCCTCCCTTCCACTTCTTAGCTGTCTGATCTGACTCTAGTCATACTCTTCTAGACTCCATATTTTTACCCACAAAACAATTTTATTTTTGCTATTTAGATATCTCTCCAATAGATAATTTCCTGGATTCCAAGTTGTTATTTGTCATTTTTCTATTAAACAAATGTTTTAATCAACAAACCTCTGTTGATTGAATAATTAAGTCAAGGTGTTTTCAGTAGAGGTGGGGAAGAAGAGAAACCCAATCCCAAAAGTCTTTCTGCTAGAGGTCTTTCTACTCAACACACAGTGAAAATATATATCTATGCTATGTACTGTATCTTCATAAGAGACTAATTCTTTAACCATCGATAAATCGTTTGCCCCCAAAATAGTTTATTTACAACCTGAGACAATACCCAGAATGTTCTACATAGCAACACTATTCCAGTCATACAGAGAATGCCTTCACCAGCTGTCCAAACATTTCCAAGGACATTCTTTCATTTTTATTGTAAATGAAATCTGTCATTTTCTTTTTTTTCCCCTTTTCAATAAATGGGATGCTTGCAACCCAAACAATGGAGCAAATAATACAATGAAAACAATGAACCAAAGTTGGGAAGCTACTATATGGGAAAGAAAGAGAGAACATAGAAAAGAAAGATGATTTAATCTCTTTTCCAGGAAGGCTGTAAAAGTGAATCATACTGCTGTGAAAATGAGTCTTGTCTAACCACTCAGTTATTTATACTTTCTTATAGATACATTAACAGCAGAAAGTACAAATGTATTGATTTTTCCTTGAGTTTGTTTTTTGAGGTAATTTACTAACTCCATCTATAGTCAAACTAAACTTGAAATAATAACAGTTCAATGCTGATACTACTCTCCATTCTCCACACATTCTCTACTGCTGATTTGCACTTTAATTAGCATTCGGTTGTAAGAACCAGATACCTCCAATAAGGATGCATAAAAACCATTACATTGTGCCCCGGTCGGTGTGGCTCAGTGGACTGAGCACTGGCCTGCAGACCAAAAGGCTGCCAGTTCTGGTCTCAGTCAGGGAACATACCTGGATTGTGAGCCGGGTCCCCAGTTGGGGGTGTGTGAGAGGAAACCCACTGATGTGCACATTGTCTGTCTCCCTTTCTTTCTCCCCCACTCTAAAAATAAATTTAAAAAACTTTCAGTAAGCCTAGTACAGTGTACTGTTTAACATTACTTTTCTCTGTGGAAATGCTCTAGGATAATCATAGATGATTACAGTGCTACCGGCAATCAGTTACTTGCAGTTTGTCTGAGAAACAGAAGATATGAGTTAGATCTCTTGGAGGGGTGTGTCCTCATGCTTTGCAAATAGGGTACTGTACACTCCTGACAAAGGAATACGATCATCCTTTAAAAAAGTCTAAAAAACTTAATAATAATATTTCATCAGAGGCCATCATTATCACATACATTTCTTGATGGATTAAAAAAACCCACCCTACATTCCCAAAATTTAATATATGTTATATAAATTTCACTATATTGATGAAATGGGACCACATCAATAAACTTGGGCAAGTGAAAAAAATAACTTTTTAAATTACTATAAGAAATATGTGTATAGTTTTCTGGGTTCTATATTTTCTTAGTTGACTTCAGAATTTCTCAGGACCACTGTGTTCAGAAACCTTGTTTTTATTCAAATATCACAGAACAAATAAAAATGTATATCATTAACACAATTATAAATTATTGTGCTTCATCAGTTGTATGGGCACTGTATTGTTTTTTTTTTGTTTTTTTTTTTTTAAATATTTTTTTAAAGATTTTATTTATTTATCTTTAGAGGGGAAGGGAAGGAGAGAGGGGGAGAAATATCAATGTACGGTTGCCTCTCGTGTGTCCCCTGCTGGGAACTGGCCTGCAACCCAGGCATGTGCCCTGACTGGGAATCGAACCGCGATCCTCTGATTCACAGGCCCGCGCTCAATCCACTGAGCTACACCAGCCAGGGCCTGGGCACTGTATTGTTATCTGCAAGAGAATGAACTTTAATTCATTGAACTATGTCATTGATTGAAAGATATTTTCTACATTCAGAGATGGCAACATGTGAAAAATTGCATTTTTGAATTGATGAGATAAAGTCCTAAGAAAAGGGGTTTACACCAAAAAAAATGTTTCCCCCTTATCCAAGGACACGATTATTATTTTTCAAAGAGAGGGGAGGGGAGGGAGAGAGAGTGGGAAAGAAACATCAATGTGAGAGAGAAACTTGCATGTGCCCCGATTGTGAACCAAACCCTCAACTCAGGTGTGTGCCCTGACTGAGAATCGAACCCACAGCTTTTTGGTTTATGAGACAGTGCTCCAACCAATTGAGCTACATTGGCTGGGGCACACCAGAAAAAAAATTTAAAGCTTTTTAAATATGTCCTTTTTGAAAAAATTTATTGCATTGAAACCACATTAGTAATGACATTTATTGTCACGAAGGAGCTAGTCTCTTCCAGTGGGCCTCTTAGACACTCTGTTCCTTTTCTACATGTATTTGTGTGATGCTAAGAAACCGATAGACTAATTTATTATAAAATTAATGTTTGTGTATTACATTACTTATATATTAATGTTAACAAATTATTGCAAAGGTTAGCTTCGTAAAGCAACATGTGTTTGTTATCATAGAGTGGCTGTGGGTTGTGAATCCAGACATGCCTGAGCTGGGTCCACTGCTTTAGAGTCTTTCACAGGTTACAGCTGAGTCATCACAAGAGGGACTCAGCAGATGAGCGTTGACAGAATTCAGTTCCTTGTGGGCTGTTGGCCTGAGAACCTCGATTTCTTAATGGTTCTGGGCCATGGGCTGTGGTCAGTCCCGTTCCAAATGACCCTCTTCAACATGGCAGCATGCTAATGTGAACATGCAGGCCCAGTAGGCAATAGAGAGAGTCTGCTAGAAAGATGTGATTTGCAACCTTTGAAATTAATTAATTTCCCTGAACCTTTTCTGTATTCTGTTGGTTAGAAACGATTCCATAAGCCAGGCCAAATTCAAGAGGAGTGGGTCACAAGTGGGTGCAAACACTGGAAAAAAGTGATTATTGGGGTCACTTACATGTATACCTATCTCAACCATTAATAAAAATCTGCTCCAAAAAATAAGAGACAGGAGTTTTTGAAAAAGATTTCTAATGATTTTGTTTTATTTTCTGCCCTATAACTGTTTTTTTTTTTTGCTGTTTTAAAAGTTACAAAGAGTCTATTGTTAGCAGAGAATATAAATAAAGAGGAAAGAGAAAGACTTAAAATCCTAGGTTAGTCACTTTCTAGCTATATTGCATTAGACATATTACTTAACTCCTCAGCCTGGAATGATTTATCAGTTAAATGGGATTAATGTGTACTGTGCTCTAGTTGTGGGTATCCCGTGAGGGAAAAAGTGTTACTTTCCCAGAATTTATTGAATCACTACATATACAAGGATCCATGCTAGATTTTAGGAATGAGAAAACCAAGTAATAAATAATCTTTTCCTAGAGCAGTAAATAATCTAAGATGAGAAACAGTATTTAAACTATATAGAAATATATCTGGCCTATATAATAGGTACTCAGCTAATGTTGGCTCTGAAGAGGTCTTTTTGTTTCTGTTTTCTTTTACTGTACGTCGATTGCTCATCCTTTAGTGACAACAAAGGAACAATTATTGTCCTCTTAGGCCATCAATTAAAAGGCAGCATCCCTTTTTGTCTTCAGAACTCTCAGCTGGTCCTTTGAATCTCTTGACGTCCTTATTGTTTCCCGTTCTTTTCCCCTGACCTCCAAGAGCACATGAACACGAAGCACTTAAACTCTTGAGTTTTTCAACTAAGAAAATAAAAGACTGAAGATGAGAATATCTCCAGGAAATATTTATTCATGTTAGTATGAAGATTTCATCATAAATAAATTAAACAATATATAATATTTTTGTTCAAGGATCATAGTTCCATTTGGTAGGACTACTTAACATTGCCATTCAGAGAAAATGTAATGTTTTATTCATGGGTATTTTTTAAATAGAAACCATACATTCATATTTATAATATGAAAAACACATTAATATTTAAATATCTGTCTCTAAATTTAATCAAATACAATTAGCATAATGGGAGTAAAAATACAAATGACCCAAGTCAATACAAATTTTAAATGGATTATAAAACTGCTGTTTATTGAAATTAAGATTAACAAATCCAATTTACATTTAAGAAGCTATTTAATATGAAGCTATATTCTCTAGCTTAACACATGCATCAGAAGAATTCTCTGCCTTTATTTTCCCCATTTATTGTATATAAGTAATGTAATTCATATCATTTTAAGAGTTAATTTAATGTTTGTGAAAGTACCTTGGTCAGTGTTTGGCATCTAATAATTGGTTATGTGTGAAAGTTAATTTCCCAGAACTGTCTTAAGATAAAATTAGACTTCACCATCCAGAGTCAACTAGCTAAAACTGTTGAGCATGTGTGTTTTAATCTGAAATATTTCTGGGTCCAGGACCTCCATAAAATATGCTGATAACTTTTACTGCCTTCCCCTCCATGCTCCTCTGCTTTGCACTCCTGACTTGCATTATAATGTTTCCTAGATATTATTGCTTGAATTCTGGGACTGGTATGGAAAGTGAGCAGATATCTGAGAGACAGGCAGCAGTATGATCAGTAATTCGGGTGTGTTCCTAACCATGGAGGCAAAGCAGGCTGACCGGAGAAATTAGTAGACAGTTTTCAGTTGTGAGGATGACTCAAGCCAGTTTGGGGATTGTGTTTGCAGGGACAGATCTAGCAGGGAGTGATAGAGACCGGAACATTGCTGGGAAGCTCACATGGCCAAGTGGTAGTGGCTCCTGGTCTCTTGGATTCTCGCTGGTCTCTGTTGCAAAGGCGCTAATACTTAAAATCCGACACCATATGCTTTTGAGGGATGGTGGTTTTGGTGGATACCCTCAGGGTGGTGCTGGCCTCTGATGGAGTGTAGGTGCCTTAATGCTTTTGTGGCTGGACTAAAGAGGTGCTTTTGCCTGCAGACAGTAAAGCCTACTCAAATGGAAATAGGAGTTTGCAGCCAAGATGGTTTATTATTTGGGGAAATGGCACCAAGCCCAGAGTAACAGGTGAGCGAGGGTCAAAGATACGGCTTTCTGATGGCTTCCAGCAGCTGGGTTACATTGGGGAGACATAGTAAACATCGTGAGTGCAGGAGGTAGGGTGGAGGGCTCTACTGATTGGTTGGGGTCTGGGTAGGCAGTAGTGACCATATTTTGTCTTGTATAATGTGCACTTCTTTGCCTAAATTTTTGAAGGAGTAATAAGGATGTGTGTTATATATGGGTCATACCTGAAATACCTTGTATCTGTTCTTGTGTTTCATGATTACTCATTACATAAAATTTCTTTTACCATAGTATGTTAAAAAATAAATGCTAAAATTGCTTTATAATGCAAAAAAAAAACTCCGCCAAATAACTAAATATAAATAAATAAATAAAAATTAAAATGAAAATTTTTTCCTGAAAGTTTGGGCCAAAAACGTGTTTGTACATTGTACATGGCAAAATATGATTAACCATTCATTGTATTGGGCCCAGCTGTCAGCCAACGCTTTGTTCTGGTTGGCTTCATGAGGTGTGGTCTGTAATGTCTTTGGGATTTCATGGGCCTGAGGCTGAAACAAAACTGAAGTCAAGATGCTATCTTTATTTTTTAAAAGATTTTATTTATTTATTTTTAGAGAGAGGGGAAGGGAGGGAGAAAGAGAGAGGGAAACATCAATGTGTGGTTGCCTCTCACGTGGCCCCCATGGGAGACCTGGCCCGCAACCCAGGCATGTGCCCTGACTGGGAATCAAACTGGCGACCCTTTGGTTCACAGCCCGTGCTCAATTCACTGAGCTGTACCAGCCAGGGCAAGATGCTATCTTTAGTATGACCAAAGCTCTGTTTCTGGGTTCCACAGACCTGAGGCTTTGTTCTTAAGACAGTTTGATACTAAGCAGAATGTGATATCCTAAGGGCTTAATGATAAAGGGAGTGGAAAGAGAGAAAATAGAAAGGGTCATGTTAAAGAAATGGGGTTTCTATGTGGTTGGTTACA
>PVKM010000964.1:0-88281 GCA_004027735.1 Carollia perspicillata
CCCAATGTTCATAGCAGCACAATTTACAATAGCCAAGTGTTGGAAGCAACCTAGGTGCCCATCAGTAAATGAATGGATCAAAAAACTATGGTACATATATACAATGGAATTCTATGTGGCAGAAAGAAAAAAGGAGCTCCTACCCTATGCAACAGCATGGATGGAACTGGAAAGCATTATGCTAAGTGAAATAAGCCAGACAGTAAAGGACAAATACCATATGATCTCACCTTTAACAGGAACCTAAGCAACTAAACAAACAAGCAAGCAAAATATAACCAAAGACATTGAAATAGAAAAGAGGATGATAGTATCCAGAGGGGAGAGGGGAGGGAATTTCAGGGAAAAAGGGAGGGGATTATAGGAACAAGTATAAAGGACACATGGACAAAAACTAAGGGGGGTGGAAAGGGGAGGGAGGTGGGGAGCACTGGGGGGTGGTCTGGGATGAGAGTAAAAGACAGAAAACTGTACTGAAAAACAATTAAAATAAAAATATTTAAGAAAAAAAAGAAAAAATGACTTATTAATGAGGGGAAAAGATCCCTCCTGCTTGGAAGAATCTGGCAGTTTGGGGAGGATTAGAAGGTAGAATTTTGTATGGGAGCTAAGTGTTTGCAAGAGCCACAATATTTATTAAAGTATAATAGTGACTCCAAATAAACTGAGAAATCATTCTGCATTTTATTATTATTTTTAGAATTATTATGCAAACTGACATATTTGTATCTAGTTCTATCAGTTTTCATATGTACAGATTTGCATAATTACCATTACAATCAGAGCAGCTCCATCAGCCCAAGAGACTCATTCCTGGAGCCCCTCTGTGATCAGAATTTCTTCCTCCTTCTAACTCCTGAAAATCCTTGATCTGTTCCTTGTCATAAGGGTTTTGTTTTTGGGAAGACAAATTAAATGATACAGTAGACAACCTGTTGGTACTGGATTTTTTTCACCCACCATGCCTTTGAGATTCAAATAAGTCATTGTGTCTGTCAATAATTCAATCCAGTTTATTGCTGAGTAAGATGTATAGATGCACAATAGTTTCATTATCAATTGTGTCATAAAAACATTTAGGTTGTTCCAAAATTTGGGGGCCCCAATTTTTGGATATTATAAACAGAGCTGTTTTGATCATTATTTATAAGATTTTGTGTAAATATATATTTTTACTTATCTAGAAGTAAATACAATGGAGTTATACTGATTGGTTAAATAGTAAATGTGTACTTAACTTTATAAGAAATTATCACACTAAAGTAGCAATATTTTTGACATATTGACACTTTTGCCATGAAGGACAAACATAGAGTGTGAGATATTAGGCACTATTTTTCTTGACCAAGTGAATATATGGCATATGGATATATGACAGACTTTTGACCATGTGGATATATGGCAGAGTTTTGCCAAGGAGAAGCAGCTATTCAATGAATCTGTAAGGCTATAAAATATTGGAAGGTTTAGTCAATTGATTGTTTCTTCAACAAAAGCCAACATAACATCCACACATTAAAAAAAAAATGAATCGATATACAACTTTATACCCTTCTCAAAAATTACCTTAAAATTAATTACACACAGGCCTCAATGTAGAATGCAAGCTGATAGAACTCTTGGAAAATAAAATAGAAGATCTAGATAACCTTGAGTTTAGTAATGGCTTTTTCAGATATAACACTAAAGACATGATACATGAAAAAATAATACATGAGAAGCTGGATATCACTAACACTCAAAACTTCCACTCTATGAAAGACAATACCAAGAGAACTAGGAGACAATCCACAAACTAAAAGAAAATATTTACAAAGAACACATCTGATAAAGGACTGCTATCCAAAATATACAAAGAATTTTGAAAACTCAACAATAAAAATACAATAATTAAAAAGTGGGGCAAAGACCTTAACAGATTCTTCATCAAAGAAGATCCAGAGGTGGGGAATAAATGTATAAAAAGATTCACATATTGGCATCAGAAAAAGGCAAATTAAAACAACAACGAAATTCCACTACATAGCAATTAGAATGCACAAAATCTAGAACACTGACAATACCAAATGTTGGTAAAGATGTAGAGCAAGATATTTATCACTAAGACGAATGCAAAATGGTAGTGCCACTTTTGAAGATAGTTCGGCAGTTTTTAAAAAAATGCTAAGTATACTCTTACATTATAATCCACAATTGTGCTTCTTGGTATTCTTGGTGTTTGAAAACATTTTTATACAAAAACATGCACGTGGAAGTTTATAGCAGCTTTGTTCATAATTGTCAAATCTTGGAAGCAACCAAGCTTTTCTCTAGTAGGTGAATGGATAAACAAACTGTGGTCTGTCCAGACAATGAACTGTTATACAGTACCGAGCAACAAATGAGCCGTCAAGCCATGAAAAGACACAGAAGAATCATAAATGTATATAACTAAGTGAAAGAAGCCAATCTAAAAGGGCTGTATACTTTGTGATTCCAAATGCATGACATTCTAAAAAATGAAAAACTATGTAGACAATTAAAAAAATCAGTGGCTGCCATGAGTGAGAGAGGAGGGATTATGAATAGGTAGAGTGTAGGGAATTTTCAGAGCAGTAAATTATACTTTGTAGGATATTATAAAGGTAAATAAAGGTTGTTATACATTTTTCCAAATCCATAGAATGTACAATACTGAGAGTGAGTTCTAAGGTAAATTATGGGTTTGGGGTAATTATAATTTGTCAATGTAGGTTCATCCTTGATAAAAAAAAAAGTTGCCCTTTTGGCAAGGGGTATTGATAATGCTGGTGAGGGCAGGGGTAAGATAGGAAATCTCTGTAACTTCCCCTCAATTTTGCTGTAAACCTACAATTGCTCTTTAAAATATTACCTTTAAAATAAAAACATAATTATAAAAAAGAATAAAACCCAGAATGAAATTCTATCATCAAGAATATAATTACCCCTATTATCACATTATCAAAAAGATAATAAAAAATCTTTGTTAAAAATAAAAAGCTCCAACACTTTATGAAAAATAAATGAATAAATGAACATTTACTTGGTCAATAGTACTGTATGTTGACCAAACCAGTGGGGATAGCAGTATTTGATTTTTGTGTATTGAAGAAAAATAAAAATAGCAGTAGGAGTAATCTCTGTACTCTAAATAGAGAAAAATTGGTGAGTCTTTATACCCTGCTGTATTCCTTTGAATGTTATATTGTCTCTTCAATAGAAATTAGAATCCACTATTACTGCTATTTCTTTACATCCATATTTGAGTTGGAGATTGTTTTTCTTCTTCTAGAATCTAACATACTATGTGAAATATAGTAAAAATTCAATAAATGTTCAAATATAATGAATGAGTAAGGAGTGAACAAAATGAATGCTTCCTTATGGAATATTTTTTTAAATATTAGCCTCTATGTTGGATTGCATTTTTCAATAAAACAATTACAATAATTTTTTAGTCCCACATGCTTTTTTATAAACATGCCATGACCCTAACAAGAGGCAGAGCCTGGGTACCTTCCCCTTGGACAGGGTAGGGCTTTGTGACCAATTTGGCTAACAGATTATGATGAATGTAATATTATATGAAGTTATATCACAAAAGAAGCTGTAGTATCTCCCTGTCCTTAGGACCCTCATCCTTGGAAACCAGCCACCAAACTGTGAGGAAGTTCAGGCTTCATGGAAAGATTCCTCATAATTGTTCATGCCAACACCTCACTGAGATTTCAGAGAATAATGACTGCTAATTGTCATTCATCTAAATAACAAAGCTCACAAGAGAACACCAGTATTAGCTCTTTTATGATTGCAACCACATAAGACATCCTGAGAGGAAACTACAGTGGTAGTTGAGAGAAGCTGATATAATCTCAACACTTGCTGGTTTTTTGGACATAACCCTTTTCTTTACCACAGGGCCTTGAACAACCATTGCTATTATTTTGTTATATAAGCATCTACATTGTGTCTTATTCTTCTGTGGAGCTAATATGGTATCTGGACCAGAGCCGAAATTTAATAAGAATTTGATGAATAAATAATGAATGCGTTAATGATTTAATAAAAAATAATGCTTCTTGCCCCAGCCAATGTGACTCAGTTGATTGGCTATTGTCCCACAAACTGAAAGTTCACCAGTTCGATTCCTGGTGATGGCACATGCCTGGGATGTGGGTTCAGTCCCAGGTCAGGGAGTGTGCTGAAGGCAACCAACCAATATTTCTCACTCACAGCAGTGTTTCTCGCCCTCTCTTTCTTCATAGCAGTGTTTCTCGCCCTCTCTTTCTGCCTCCCTTTCCCTCGCTCCAAAAATAAAAAAAGTTAAATTTAAATTTAAAAAATGAAGGCTTTCTTATGTAAAGACAGGGAAAAAAATCTCTGGCAGCTGTATTTTCCAAAATTTTGCTTTAGTAACTTTGTGCCACTTTGTTATGCAGAAGTAAATAACTAGAACACCATTGTTTACTCCCATTTTAGAATATCTCTTGAATCCCTTTTGTAAAAAATATCTTTTGTTGCTTATACTGTAAGTTCATTCATTCAAGATAACAAAAATCAATCCCAAAGTATAGGAGTTTACTTTTTGACACAGCCACTTCACAGTTATGAAAAATCTGGACTTTATTTAAACCCTGAAAGCCATAATTTTATTATTTAAAAAAATTAAAAATTACCTAAACTATTATTTATACCCAAATGTTACTGTGTGTTCAGAATTAAGCTTGTTAGATAAATAATATTTAGGGTAGGAAAGAGAGAGAAAGAGAAATAATTATTTGCCAGCAAATAAACTTAAGAGATCTTACACATATATATAAATGAACTTACATAAACACACACACACACATATGATTTCTTAAGTTTATATACATATATATAGGCTAGGCTACTGGCTTCATTTTTAGGGAAATGTGAAGAGTATTGTTTTCAGGTTAACATAGGTTTGATATTCCTTAAAGTTTCTTACATTCAACTTCTTAAATTTATTATGTACCTTTTTGTCTGTATAGATACGAGATCACAACCATGGTTCCAAGTTATCGAAGCCATATTGGACATTATTTTTACTCCATTGAGAAAATTCTCTCAACAAAAAGTTATCTTTCTTTAAACCGGTTTCCTCATTTTTCATAAAAATACCAAACTTGTCTTTTAATTACTTCATTCACTTATTTATTATTTAATACTTTTAGAGTTTTCTATATGTGTCAGCCATTCTGTTAGGTGCTCTACTGCGTATTAGGACATCACCTTGAAAATACTCGCTTGCTCCCCAAACAGGGTCACAGTTTTAGTAGTTCACAGATATGACAGAATCCTCAGGCACAAGAAGACTGTTGTTCCTTTTTTTGCTTGAGACTGAGAAAGGACATTCCAGTGTTAGCAATGAGAATTGATCTAAGCCAGTTCTGTCCAATAAAACACTCTGCAATGATGGAAATGCTCTATATTTGTGTTGTTCAATATGGTAGCTGTTAGCCACATGTAGCTAGTGCAATTGAGGACATAAAATTTTAACTGAATTTAATTTCAATTAACCTCATTTAAATTTAAATAGTCACATGTGGCCAGCAGCTACACAATTAGACAGCACAGGTCTACGCTTTATTGACTTTTCCATGACTTCACATAAAGAGGCAAATCCACAATGATGCTGTTGCTAGTTGCAGTGTTCTTTTAGGACCTGGACTAAATATTAGAGACTGAACATTGATTACAACAGAGAATGGGATCATTCATAGACACAAATATTGAGTATTTGGAGATCATCAGTGCAAAACTGAAAAGGGAAATAATCATCCATTCAGTAAAACCAGTCTCACCCTGGCTGGTATAGCTCAGTGGATTGAGCGCCAGCTGTGAACCAAAGGGTCACTGGTTTGATTCCCAGTCAGGGCACATGCCTGGGTTGTGGGCCAGGTCCCCAGTGGGGGCCACATGAGAGGCAACCACACATTGAGGTTTCTCTCCTTCTCTTTCTCCTTCCCTTCCCTCTAAAAATAAATAAATAAAATATTTTAAAAAAACCAGTCTCGACCTTTGGAAAGAATAGGGAAATGCTCAGAGACCCTTCAGAGAGCCTCACTTTCTAGGTGAAAAATTGAATCCTAGCAGACATGACTTGACCGAGATCACAACACTGGTCTGCTGCACAACGTGGACCAAAACACATGCCTCCTGGTCCTCGATCCAGGGTTCTCACCGTGAATGTCTTCTGCAACTTAGAAACATAATCTAAGTGCTTTGGCCAAACTAAATTGTTTCTATTTACTCTTTTATTAAAATGGGGGACATTAATACTTTTAAATAGCATGATGACACATTGGGCATCATAATTATTTGAAATCACAAGTTTTTTTAAAAACCAAATCTGATCATTAATAAGCAAATGTTACTCTATACATTAGAAAAATAATGTGAGAGAAATAGAGCTATGGACAGATCTGTCATATGCTAACTTCTTAGGTAAAGACAGCTTTCAAAACACTCTTCAACAGAATCCCAGTGATGCTGTTACCGTGGAGACAGCAAGCACTGGGAGACGGCTTTCAGAGGAGGGTGCTGGAGGAGGCACTCAGAGCCCTGTTTTACGTGCCGAACCCTCGTTTGACTCTATTTTATGCAGCCCTTTTGTAATTTCTGATCATACAAGAACAAAATGCTGTCTTGAAAACAGCTCTGTATGAAAGGTCAGGTAACTTTTGACTATGTTTCTTGTCTTTCCCCTTTTCTTAATCAGAGGTTGTAGTGAAGCAAGAGAGGTTTCTCTTTGGGTAGCCACGAAAAATACTTTAGGCACAAAGCGTGTGTGAATTTTAATCAACTCCAATGTGTGAGGCTTTCAACTTTAACTCTCAATCCCATTACAACAGTAAGTAGCACAATAAAACTATGGACCTGTTTTATATTGTTAGTTTCTTAAAATCAAAGACATTGGGGAAGAAGGATGTTAGCATAATAAATCCTTTTGTATTAAAGAAATCCTTCTGTAACAAAGAAAGAAAACTACAGGACAATATTACTGATGAACATAGACTCTAAAATCCTCAACAAAATATTGGCAGACCACATCCAGCAATATATTAAAAATATCATACACCATATCAAGTGGGATTTATATCACAGGGATGCAAGGTAGGTACAATATTTGCAAATCAATAAACATAATATATCACATAAACAAAAGGAAAGACAAAAATCACATGATCATATCAATAGATGAAGAAAAAGCATTTGATAAGGTACAGAATCCATTTATGGTAAAAACTCTCAGAAAAGTGGGAGTAGAGGGAGCATCCCCAACATGATAAATGCCATATACAAGAAACCTGCAGCCAACATCATACTCAAAGGGAAAAAATTAAAAGCTTTCCCACTAAGACCAGGACCAAGACAAGGATGTCTGCTTTCATCACTTCTGTTCAACATAATATTGAAAGTTCTAACCACAGCAATAAGACTAGAAAAAGAAATAAATAGCATCCAAATTGGAAAGGAGGAAGCAAAACTGTAATTGTTTGCAGATGACATGATAGTATACATAGAAAATCCTATAGACTCAATAACAAAACTACTCTACCTAATAAGTGAATTTGGCCAAACATTGGGATACAAAATCAACAAGTAGCAATTGAAGGCATTTTTATACACCAACAATGAAATATCAGAAACAGAAATCAGGAAAAAGGTCTCATTTGATATAGCAACAAGAAAAATAAAGGACCTAGGAATAATCCTAATCAAGGTGGTAAAAGACCTGTATGCAGAAAAATACACAACACTGAAGGAAGAAATTAAGGAAGACACAAAAACTATGGAAGCATATACTGTGTTTGTGGAATGGAAGAATTAATATCAAAATGTTCATACTACCCGAAGTGATTTACAGATTCAATGCAATCCATATTAAAATACCAATGACATATTTCATAGATATAGGATAAACATTTCAAAAATTTATATTGAACTGCAAATGACCCCAAATAGCTGAAGCAATTTTGAGAAACAAGAACAATACCTGATATCACAATTCTTGATGTCAAACTATACTACAAGGCCACAGTAATCAAAACAGTCTGGTACTGGCATAAGAACAGATACATAGATCATTGGATCAGAATAGAGAGCCCAGAAATAAATCCAAGACTCTATGGTCAATTAATATTCAACAAAGGGGAAAGAAGTGTAAAATGGAGTAAAAAATAGCCTCTTCAAAAAATGGTGTTGGGAGATCTGTACGGCTATATGCAGAAAAATAAACTCAACCACCAACTTACATCATATGCAAAAACAAACTCAAGATTGATAAAAGAGTTAAACATAAGTCATGGCACCATTAAAGTCCTACAGAAGAACACAGGGATGAAAATCTCAGATATTCTGCACAGAAATATTTTCACCAATATGTCCCCTAGAGCAAGAGATATAAAGGAAAAAATAAACAAGTGGAACTTTGTCAAAATAAAAACGCTTCTGCATGGCTAAAGAAAACATCAGCAAAATGAGTAGGGGACCAACCATATGGGAAAATATATTTGCAAATGATACCTCAGCCAAGGGTTTGATCTCCAAAATATATAAATAATTCACAGGACTCCACTCCAGGAAGACAAATAATCCAATTAAAAAATAGGCAAAGGACTTGAACAGGAACTTTTCCAAGGAGGACATACAGAGGGCCCAGAGACATATGAAAGGGCACTCAGCATCACTAGCTATCAGAGAGATGAAAATTAAAACCACAATGAAATAACACTTCACACTGGTCAGAATGGCCATCATAACTAAATCAACAACAAGTGCCAACAAGGTAGCAGAGAAAAGGGAACCCTAGTATACTGTTGGTGGGAATGCAGATTGGTACGGCCAATGTGGAAAACAATGTGGAATTTCCTCAGAAAACAAAACACGGAACTGCCTTTTGATCCAGCAATTCCACTGCTGGGATTATACCCTAAGAATCCTGAAACACCAATTCCAAAGAACCTATGTTCATAGCAGCAAAGTTTACAATAGCCAAGCATTGGAAGTAACCTAAGTGTCCATCAGTAAATGAATGCATCGAAAAACTGTGGTACATTTACACAACGGAATACTACACAGCAGAAAGAAAGAAGGAATTCCTGCCCTTCGAGACAGGAAGGACTGAACTGGAGAGCATTATGCCAAGCGAAATAAGCCAGGTGGTAAAAGACAAATACCATATGATCTCACCTATAAGTGGAACCTAATCAACAAAACAAACAAGCAGGCAAAATATAATCATAGATATTGAAATAAAGTACAAACTCATGGTAACCAGAGGGGAGGTGGGAGGAGATAGTGAGGGAAAAAGGAGAAAGGGTCTTCAAGGAACATGTATAAAAGGTACATGGACAAAGACAAGGTGTTGTAGGATTTAGGGTGGGAGGTGGGGATGGCTGGAGTTGTCGGGGGAGTGGTTGGGGGAAAATGGAGACAATTGTACTTGAACAATAAACAAATGAAAAAATAAAAATAAATAAATAATTTAAATTAGGTACATGTCATTCTCAATATTTTTGCCCCAGCATTCCAGTCCTGACAGGAGGTGACAAATGAATATTTCACCAAAGTTCACCAATCTCAGCTGTGGAATGTATTTATATGTAAGCTGTACCAGTAAGTGGAGGGAGAGCAGGAAAGAGTGGCTGGTGAAAGAAACAAAAAATTTAAAGGGCAATTTGCAAGTAGAATTGACTATTTAAAGCCATACGTATAATTGAAGACAGAGCTGTCATGAAAATTTGATTGAGTGACAACATTCTTATCTTGAATCATTAAGGAAGAAACATTACTTTTTTTCTTACTACTTAGTATTGCAAGAGTACATTTAATTTAGAAAGCTTCATGAATAATTTAAATGAGAATAAAAATGTGTTTCATCACCAAGAAAACAAATGTACCCTCTCGGCCAATATAATTCATTAATTATCTGGCAGAATGGATGGGCAGGTAACTGCAGTCTACTTTAAGTCCACTTTCTCTAAACAGACACTGTGACAAGACCATATCCATTACTACAGGAATATTAAAAGTCTAATTTCCACACATGGAATGTTTTCCTCCAGAAGTGTCAACCTTGGCTATGTTCTTAAGACATGTATCATTCTAGAAATCACAAAGTACTGAATCTGTTGCAAAACCAATAAATCACTACTAGCAGTTTTAATAAAACATATATACCTGTCTGTAATTATGGTGTTTGTGTGGTGGCTATTGCTATGGCTATTATCATTTAAAAATTTCCCCTGGGGAAACAGCTTCCAAAAATGCAACATCTCATTTTCATAAGAGAACAAAGGGACAGAGGGTGCACAACCACCTGTGCAGCAAACAGTCTTGAGAACAAAGACATCTTGTCTAATACAATAAATCAAAGAGCAGTAAGGGAACAGTAATGTGCAACCTGGAAGGTGAAAAACAATTAGTAAATAACAAAGGTGGCTTTGAGGCTGTGAAGCTCACTTTTTGGTTCAGGTGGGTAATATCAGCAATAGAGTCTAAATCACGCCTTCGACTATTGATATTTATGGGCCGAAACACTGGCTGTAATGCTGAGTATTCTCTTTTGTGGTATACCAGCTTTTTCCCTCATTAAAGAAGATAAAAGTCTGCAAATAAAGAAAAAAACATGAATGTGGTTTTCAATGAGCTATTTGAGAGCAAAACTTGTCTTATACATGATATATTTCCAGTATTTATTACAATCTCTGGACAGAGTGCATCCTCAAGACATATATGCTAAATAAATAAAAAATAAAACATACACAAACAAATAAGCATATGGGATGGAAAACCTGTCTGGTACTACAATGCAATAATTATTATTAGTCCTTCAACAGTTTCAGATATGTCCACCGGATTATCTCATCACCATTCATCTGCTCAATTCACTTCATTAGCAATTATTGGAGCTCCTAGTCTTTGCCAGATACTGTACTATGTACCAGACACATAAGAATGAATAAAATAGTCCATAGGTTTTTTTAAAAATTCATAATCTATGATGTATTGTGATAAAACCATAATAGAGCTCAAGAGAAACATCTGAGGTGGTTCCAGTCAGTCCGATGCAGCAAGTCTGGCAGAGAAAGCAGTTTCAATGACAGGTGAGTTCGCCATGTTGATACGCCTGTGCTGAGCAGTGGGATGTGCGACCAAGAAAGAATAATATGGGAAGTGCCCTGAGATCCTCAGAAACCATGACGTTTGGGAGATGGAATACTAGAAACAAAGAAGTTTAGAGGGCAATGAAAGTTTTGAAATGTTTACAACATTTCCATTCCCCTCATAGCTATCCTCACCCCCAAAGCACACACATAAAGAATTAGTATAGAACCAATGAAATGCAGCACAGGGATAAATTGGAATGGCTATTGGGCAAGGCTATACTGAAAAAGTTTATTAGATTGCTAGGTGTTTTAAAGCTCACAGAAGTATGTTTATATGGTAGACAACCTTGTCTGGATCTCAGAAAAAAAGCGGGGGGGCGGGTAACTCACTGAGCTTCCCAGTGGGCCATTCAATTACTGGTGTGGTTTCTTCATCTGTTAACATTTGGTTCCATCCAAGGAAAACCTTTTTTTCCTGTTATGAGAAGGGGTTTCATGGTTTCTTTAAACTGCAGAGAAGCATTCATTCTGTGCTACAAGTATGACTTTGTACTCTTTCAGTCCCACAAGTGATAAAAACCTCACAAAACAGACAGTGGCACTGAGATACCAATATCACAAACGCCACATCCCCTATGTCCCGTTGTGTCTTTTTTCAAGAGACAGATTTGAAAGCAAAACTCTCGTTCCTACATCTTTTCTATTTGGTAGTGAGTATAATCATCATGGAAATGGAGAATTATCAGTTCTGAACCAACTGACTCAACAGCTCATTAAATTGACTTCAAAAAGTCTGCAGACTCAGAGCAGGCCCACCACTTGATGGGCATGAGAAAGGAGTGCAGCCGGGAGCGGAACACCACGGAGGGCACGTTACAGTGCTCTTTCTGAGCCCAGCCTAGGAGGTCTCATTGTGGCACACACTCAGTGCATTCCACTATTGCACTCATGGTGTCCAGGCTTTCAGGGCTCTTGAAGAATGTTTTCACTAGTTACTGCAGAAGGCTCTGGTGTGATCAGCAGCGTGTTCCTTAGATGGTTGAGATCTATTGTTCCATTGTAAAAACACAGGACTGTGCAAACCAATAGGGCGTGCATATGCCTGGCATAACTGTCTTCTTTTCTATCTCATTTTTATCTTATCAAAAATTTAAAATGCAGAGTAAAAACCCCTGCTTAGCTACTAGTCAGAGAGTTGTATGTGTTTATCACCTTCTGTAAGAACTGCTGAGAACCAGTCTCTGGAGCTGTCCTATCTATTTTTACATACAGGGTCCAGCAGAAGTAATGCCTGTGTGAGTGTGGTTGGTAGGGTAATAATACAGGTATAATAATTCATAGTTTTAATCAGAACATTTCACCTAAAATGTCATATGGTGTGCTTGAGTGTGATATCATTATGTTATAGAATTACATGCTTATGATTTTGTAATAAAAGATTTTATAATAAAAAATGGTAATTGTTTATGCCAGGCCCTGTATTTCAGGAAAAGAAGAATGTGATTAGAGAAGTTAATATCTTTTCTATTTATAGCATGAGATTAATAAACTGACTCATTTACATTATGTAAAATAAAGGCCTATTGACGAATCAGCAGAAAATTTTAAAGAACAAATGTCATTCCATTAATGTTTACTTCATAAGCTTTTTTTAAAAAAAATCCACTTGGGACTTTAAAACGAACACAACATTTCAAGAAAACATTGTTAGGAGAGACAGGCATGTTAACAGTATATTTCCACTGTCTATTTAGGCAGACAAACCATAATTTGTCTGTGAAATGCATTTTCATTTTCTTTATTCTTGTAGATAGGCAACTTTCAGGAGGTATGTAAGAACCAGGACTAACAGCAACAGGTTGACAAAGAGTGAAACCCGTCTGACAATGCAATTTAGGAAGTGAATTATGGTGAAAATGGGAATACGCTAGCACTGATTCAACATAATAATCTTTTTCTTTTTTTATTTTAATTGTTGTTCAAGTACAGTTTTCTGTCTTGAACTTGAATAATTTGAGGCATTGGATGGAGGAAGAAATAGAACATTCTTTTCCCTTTCCTCTCCATCTTAACTGAACTTAGGGAGTGTATATTGTTTCAGAAGTTTTTGCTGTCATATTTTCAAAATGCAACGGGAAATATAGAATTGTTGTATTCTTCTCATCCAATTATTCCTAAGGTACTTTTTGATCACATGAGGAGCTGTGAAGAGTTGCTTTTATATCCAATTCAACAGACGTTGACTTCCTGTTCTGTTAGCCTTGATTTCTACTGGAATTGGTAGTTCACCACTGTCCTACTACCATCTACATCAGGAACTCAAAAGCCGACTTCAGGAAAAAAGGTGATATGCACTTATCCATAAGATATAAAAAAAACACAGTTCAAAGCATTATTCTGTCAAGGGACATTTGAATTGTAATGAACACAAAATTCACTCAGAGTATTTCCAATAATGCCTTCATAAGCAACTGCTAGAGATAATTTAAGTGGAGAGATGGTGAGACTCAAGGTTTGACATATTTCAAGTCTCTAGTAGGAAATTTTGCCTTCCAGGAAAGCCAGCTCTGAGTCTGTGTTGTACTGTGGATCAAAAATATTTGGCAAAAACACCTTATATCACTTGCTGACATGCACTATATGTCAGCCAGGCCTACAACAGCTGCATCTGTGCTGACATGTACAAACTTTATTTTTCTTGTCATTATTCCCTAAACAATAGAGTACAGCAACTATTTACATGGCATTTATATTGCATTAGATATCATAGATAATCTAAAGATTATTTAAACCATATATATACATATGTGTGTGTATGTGTGTGTGTGTGTGTGTGTGTGTGTGTGTGTAGGGTAGATATGTAAATACTGCATCATTTTATATAAAGGACTTGAGCATCCATGGATTGTGGTAGCAACAGGGGTTCTGGAACCAATCCAGGATACCAAGGGATGACTGTACTAAGTTAAGAATCTCTTCTTTCTTAAATATTTTTAAAATTTATTTAGTTTTAGACAGAGAAGAAGGGAGGGAGAAAAAGAGGGAGAGAAATGTCAACATGAGAGGGAAACATCAATCCGTTGCCTCTCTTGTATGTTCCCTCAACCAGTGACTGAAACTGCAACCCAGGCACATGCCCTGACATGGAATTAAACTGGCAACCTTCCACTTTGCGAGATGACACCTGCCCAACTGAGCCACACTGGTCAGGGCTAGTTAAGAATATCTTAGGGAAACTCTATTGAATATGAGAAAGAAAAAAATTAATGGTTATTACTACTTGGGAAATATATCTGAAGACTAGTGCTATCAGGATGAAAGGTAGCACCTATTTATATAACCCGATAAGGAAGAAAAGAATTCCTACTTTTAAGTATTTGGCCATTTGGTATAATAGTTAACCCTTCTTATGAGTAAACAGGAAGGATCCAAGTCATAGATTTAATACTAAACAGAGAAGCTGATAATTGTTGAATGCTGAAAGCATCGATGCACTACAGGTTGTCCTTTAATCCTCCTGAGTTACACATTATTCCCCCATTTGACCTAGCAAGTCACAGAGGCCAGGAAACAAAGCCATGTCTTAAGTATGGTCATCACCATGTCCTATGCTCTCACAGTGTATGGAAGGTAGGAATATTTTTTTCATGTTACTTGCTCTCAATTCTCCTTAATCAACATTTTGTCAAAGTTAAATCTCTCATAAATGCACCGGGTGAGATGACCCCAAAGAAGAGAATGCTTACGGCTCTTCGGAGACCTCCACAGGAAGCCCCAATATAGGTGCCAGGTGTAAAGGCTGCAACAGGTGGTGGATACAACCACCTGTGTGGGCAGGTGCAGCTGATGAGACAACCGACTGTATTTCCTCCTCACTGTCCAAAGAGTTTCCTTTTCACCTTTAATCTATGAGGACAGGCCTCGTACTCAGAGCAGATCGGCACTGCAGTGCTAAAGCAGCGAGCGTTTCCCCCTCACCCCACACTTTCACATTCTATATAAAGTTATGCTCACATGGCACTGAAATAGACATTTTTATATTCTACCAAAATACTACTGCAAAATGGCAGAAATGCCATAACTAGAAATAGATTACCTTCTAAGATTAACTTTGCCTAAAGAAAAGATTTTGCCCACACATTCATTCTGAAATCTTTGTGTCCTAAATGTCTGCCATTAATTCCTCACTCCTCTGTGACCACCAAACCCTTCCCTGGTCTGCCTTCTGTAAGAAAGCTGCTGACTACGTGAATTCAAAGCAAACCGCTTCCTAGCTGGGTGAACTTGGGCTATTCGCTTAAACTCTCTGAACCTTGGCTTCTTCTCTGTAAAATAGAAATAATGAACTTTAAAGCTATCTTCTTATTTATTTTGTTTTCTAAGTTTCGCCCTCTAGGATACAAACTTCATGACAAAAATAACTTAAAAATACAGTGGAATCATCTTACACATGCTATTATGTTACTCGCTTTTATACATATATATTTTCATGCCAGAGAAATTAAACAATCAATAATGGAATTTTTAAAAATATTTAATTTATTTATTTCTAGAGAGGGGAAGGGAGGGAGAAAGAGAGGAAGGGAAACATCAATGTGTGGTTGCCTCTCATGTGCCCCACACTGGGGACCTGTCCCACAACCCAGGCATGTGCCCTAGATTCAGAATCGAACCAGCGACCCTTGGGTTCACAGGCTGGCACTGAGCCACACCGGCAAGGACTCAATAATGGAATTTTTAAAACACACTTCTATCTGATCTATTTTTGCTTCATCTCATATGTATTGGTTGTTGTGTTTGTTTTCATTCTCCTAAAACTATCTGATGATTTCTCTTGTGATTCCTTATGAGCCATTTATTATTTAGCAGTGTATTATTTTATTTGCCATACTAGTGTATTTTACATTTTTATTATTAATTACTAATTTCATTCTACTGATGTTAGAGGACATAAAATGTGAAGTGAAATCTAATAGAACTGATTGGAAAAACATAATTCTACAATATAGTCAAACTTCAATACCTCACTTTCAATAAATAATAGAGGAACTAGACAGATGATCAGCAGGAAAATCAATTTGAACACTATAAATGAACCAGTTCTAACAGACACCTAACAAATATTCCACCCACTACAGCAGAAATATAAGATAGATAATAAATTAGGCTATAAAACAAATCATAATAAATTTAAAATCATTGAAATCATATAAAAAAGTGATTTAAGTGGCCAGTTCCTTAAAAGGGTTAATGCTTTTGTTGCTACTTCAAGCTAACATTCATTAAACATTTACGGTACTTGGCCCTGCACTAGAAAAAGATTATTAAGGCAATCCCACACCACAGAGACCTCACATTCTAGTGGGAAGGATGAGCAGCAAAACAACGGACCATAATGCATCATGATGGGTCCCTAGTGCTAGGAAGGGCAGGCCATGGTGGCAGGGAGTGGGGTGAAGAAGGGTCAGACGTAGTTTTACAGAGAAAGTAAGAATTGTGGAGACTCTTGAAGATCCCATAAAGTATGTGTTTCTTAAAAGAGAAAAGGGAAAGGGGCACAAAAGTGGGAACCTCATAGAACATTTGGGAATCCAAGTAGTGTGACTTAGCCTCTTACTCAGTTTGAAGTAATCACAGGCCTTTCATGGCCCTCTCCAGGCCCTAGCTTTGATTTGCTCACACAGGTTTGTAAGGAAGACAAGAGATGATAAGGTGAGTGCAGTGTGGTTAGGGTCTAGCAATCGGCAGAAAAACCGAGCAGCTTAGATCCCAGTACATATATCAAGTGTTCAATTTTGATCGAACATGGTATAATTTTGTCAGAGATAATTAAGCCATGTTCTCAGCCTATGGAAGTGGGTGACATTGAGCGTCTCAAGGGGATTCTTTGCCATTTGCTGAGACCAAAGATATGCTGATGATGATTATCAAGTGGGTTGTCACATTTCAAAATTACTCATAGAAGTGCTCCTAATTACCTGTCTTAGTGTGCAGCAAATAACAGCCTTACTAAATTAGTAAGTCTCAGCATGATTTAATGACTGCCTTGACATCTAATTCCTTTATAACATGTGGTTGGAACAGAAAAATGAGATTTTTCATCTTAAAACCAATGCAGTGCATAACCTCAGCACTTTGATAACCAATAACACACTCTTCTCTCTTCCGCCTGAGCCTCTTCAGTGATAAAGGTGATTTTTATGGAAAAGTCTATCCTGAAACATCCTTAGAAACAAGTGGCATGTAAATCATCCCTACAAATCAGAGTTGAGGTTTTAGCTGTGGGAAAGTTAGAAAAGTAGAATTTACCTTTTGTTCAATTAAGAATTGCAATTACTGCACTTTTAAATTTTATTTTTAATTACAGTTTGCATTCAATATTATCTTATGTGTAGATTTAGGTGTACAGCATACTGGATGGATAATCATGTACTTTACAAAACGAGCCCCTGCTTTTGAAAGTCCCCACCTGGCACCATACATAGTCACTACAATATCATTGACTCTATTCCCTATGCTGCATTTACTTCCCCATAACTACCTTGTGACCCGCCAATCTGCAGACCTTAATCCTTCTTTAATATTTTTCAACCAGCTTCCCACGCCCTTAACCTCTGGCAACAATTAGTCTGTTCTCTCTATCTGTGAGTCTGTCCTGTTTTGTATACTCACTTATTTTGCTCTGTAGATGTCACAGTCATGGTGGGGCAAAAGTAGGTTATAGTTGTGGGTATGCGAAACTTTATTCTTGTATTATTATTTATTAATTATTGTATTATTTTCCGTAAGAACAACTATAACCTATTTTTGCCCCATTTTGTAGAATTGAAATCCTATGACATTTGTCTTTCTCTATCTGGCATTTCACTGAGCATAATATCCCTAAGGTCCCTTGGTGTTTTTTCAAATGCTAAGATCTCATTTTCTATGGTTGAGTAGTATTCCATGGCACCACCATTTTTTAGTCTGCTCCTCTATTGATGAACAGTGGGCTGGTTTCATATCTTAACGACTGCAAATGACGCTGCAATGAATGTAGGGGTGTATATATTTTTACAAGTTAGTGTTTTGGGATTCTGAGATATATCTGCAGAAGTGGAATCAGTGGGTCACAAGGCAGGTCCATTTTTAATTTTTTTAGGAAACTCCGTACTGCTCTCCACAGTGGCCGCACCAATCTGCATTCCCCCCAATGGTGCATGAGCCTTCCATTTTCTCCACATTCTCACCAGCACTAATTTACTGATGACAGTCATTCTGACAAGTATGAGGTGATAGCTCATGGTGGTTTCATTTTGTATTTCTGTGTTGATTTTTGATGTTGAGCATCTTTTCATACGTCTATTGGCCGTCTGTATGTCCTCTTTGGAGAAATGTCTATTCGTGTTCAAAATTAGTGTCTTCTTATTAGCAGACAAATTAGCATCCCAAATGCTCAATCTTGAGATGGACAAAAACATAAAACACAAAGTAAAAACTTTAGTAGGAAGCAAAAACTAGGAGATCTTAAAAAAGAAAAAAAAAACTTTAGTTAAGGTTAATCTTCTATACAAAAGGAGATGTAGTAGAAAAGGACTGACATCTGGTATTCTGAGCAGCAATGATTTCACTTTTAGAGTATAGTTACCTCGACCCAGTATTCTGCCTTTCATATTTTAGATTTCTCATCTCTAAAATATGGGACAATATTATCTAGTTAAATATTTTATTGTCATGACTAATAATGTTAGCCCTGACTGGTGTGGCTCAGTAGATTTGAGTGTGGGCCTGCGAGCTGGGAGTTCGCTGGTTTGGTTCCCAATCGGGGCACATGCCTGGGTTGCGGACTATGTTTCTAGTGGGGCACATAGGAGGCAACCACACACTGATGTTTCTGGCCCTCTCTTTCTCCTCCCCTTCCTCTCTCTCTAAAAATAAAAATAAATAAAAACCTAAAAACTATTAAAAATGTTATATGGAATGGCTACACATTTTCAAGGATCCTAGTGATAATATATCAACAATAAAGTAAAAGGTTTAGAAATACCAAATAAGACTATTTTTACAGATTCAATGTCTATTGAGTGCTTTTGAATAAAAACAATGCAAATCTTACAGTGCGGCAAAGCTCTGGTCTACATCTCCACTGCCAGAGCTCTCTGACACTTGAATTACAGCCGAGCAGGATTGTATTGGGAATGAACGGTGAGACAGCAACAACACAGTTCCAATTCTGAAGATGATCACTTCAGTGTTCTTTTACTTAGGCCAAAGGTTTCTGGGTCTATAAATCCTAAGGCCGTGTCCTCTTAGATTAAGAGTTGTAAGGACTAATTCCTGGTGGCCAGCCTTTCAGATTGTGAGAAAGACAGCTATTCCCCTGGTGGCCCTATTCCACAGTATTCTTCTAGAAATTATTCCTGCAAACCCAATCTATAGTTCACTCATCCAGTCATGCCAACAATTTGGATACAAGTTGAGAGCTTTTTTACTTATGCAATTAAACACTTACTACATAGCTTTCCTAGAATAGGTACTGAGTATGATTATAATATTTAAAAATTGAAAACAATTTAAATTAAACTAATGGAGAAGTGGATAATATGGTATATCTACACAATGAAATGAACACAGTCATTAAAATTCAAAGCTACTTCTATATGTATTTACTGACAGGAAACTAAATTTACAACAAAAAGTTGAGTGAGGAAGCTGGGTATCAAATAGCATGGTGCATGTATATGTGTGTTCATGTACTTAGAAACCATGGCAGGATGTAATAAAATGTGGATAATTGTCTTAGTATTATTAATACTCACCAATATTTTAATATTACTATCTGAGATATTCTCTCTTCTTTATTAGAGATTTCTTATATTGTATGAAATTTTAATGAGTGCCATTGACTGAACAAAACTAAAAGCTATGTTTATATTGGGCAAAAAAAAAAAATAGGCAACACCATTATCTTGGATGTGTGGAATGAGTTATTCTCATTACTCTCCTTTGATTATCTCTAATCTTTCTTATGTACGATTTTATATTAGTTTAGTTGAACAAGCCACATTTAATTCTTTTGAAAGAATATGAGGTTTCCATGCTGAAATTAGAAATGAATACTTATTATATTCTTATTTTTAAAACTACCTCTTAATTTGTGGTTTCTACTTGTCTTGATACATTCACTCCACATGACAATTGCGCCATTAAGTGTGGAATGCCTTTTTACTTAATTGCACAATTACATGTTCTTGGGATCAGAGTCAGACTTCAAAGTTTATGAACTTTCAGGACTCCCTCTTGAATTCTTTCATGTATCTAATCATAAGCTTTTTCCATCTTTTTTGCTACATGTTATGCTGTGTGAAATAAATGTTAAGACTTCAGCCCTAGTTTGTAGGCAGAAATAAGGGGAGGTTTGCTATGTATTGACATTTGAAAATTTCAAGGTTAAAGGGTCATGCTTGCTGAATGTGAGGATTAATGCCTTGAACAGAGGAATAAATTATTTCTAGCTGCTAAAGTTGCTACGAGTATAAAAAGGCAATGGTGCTTACTTTTTGCAAATATATCATTCCATGAGCACCGCCAAGACCATCAACTTTTGGAGGTCCTGGTGAGAACTAGTAGTAGGAATCAAAGGGAAACGACATAGACTCAGCTTTAGCTTTTCCCCTGTATATATGTTACATTGTCTATTGGTATTTTAGGAAAAAAGAGTAAAGGTAATCTTGAACCAAGTCTCACTGATCCTCAGATTTGTAATCTGGTCTAGTTTACCTAGACTGTGTACAGTACTCCCAAGTCCCTCCCCACCAACTTCCTCTATGATAAAAATCCCAAGGTAGTGTTTTCAGTTCAGCTAGTTGGACCAACATATCCGATCCTTGATATGATTATGAATGGTTAAAACTGCTAACTGCTTAAGGCATTTCTTTTCCCATGTGTGAAAAATAACATAAATGCAATCACTTCAAAGGAACTTGCCTTGCATGTGTTCTTCCTTGAATTTCTGGACTGGGTTAAAACCAACATTGCAAACAATTGTTTGTAAAGCCAGCAGAAAACATATACCCTGATCACAAGGACTGATGATTATGAGCTATCAATCTGAAGACAGAATCAGTAACCAATCATGTATAGCCAAAATAGCTCAGCTTGTTAGCAACAGTAGGAATTGTTTCTTCTTTTCATGCCATTCTTTCTTTTTTTTCCTCATAAAAACACATTGCCTTCATCTTTATTCTGTGCTTCCAGAATTGCAATTCTTTGATCCCAAACACACACTTGTTGCCTCACATTTGTTTTGTTTTTTAATTTTAGGTTAATACAGAGAACGTACTCTCCGGTTTTTGAACTACTAACTCTATCTCTGACACTCTTCCTCTATACTCCTGGAACTTTTAAAAGTGTAGCACTTACGATGTTTTGCTTTATTTTTCTAGTGAACTTACTCATATTTATTACTGTCCAGCATAATCCTTGAGGTCAAAGACCATTTTTTATATGTCTTTATAGCCCTTACTTTTTACCCCAGAGCCGAGTTAACAGTTCCTGAAGTTGCATCAATAGTTTCAGAGAATATTTAAATTCAAAGAATGAGTACCTAAAAGGAAATATCACTTGTGTTCTGATGGTGCCTAAAAAATGGTTGAAATGTTACAAGATAAGGTGGCAAGTAAAAAGAGATTCTTTGGATTAAGAGCCATCTCATGCTTCTCAAATCACACTTGTACATAAAAACAAGTAAAACACTGACTATCTTTGAGCTAAATGGTATTTTTACCACATGTAATTTGTATGTCCTTCAGGAAGATCATGCAAATCATCAGAGAATGATGAAAAGTTAGAGCATATCCAGAAGTACATCAAATCAAAGGAGCTCCATCTTTTGTTTCTTTCCATTATTTTTGTAACTCTACACCAAGGAAACCAACCCCCTAGAAAAAGAAAATTACCTTCTAGAGGGCAGGCCTCTTGTAGTACAGGCTTCCCTTGCTAAGTGAGCGTTCTAGGAACCCATCTGTATCAGTGTACCAGCTGGTGTTGTTATAAGAGGCTGTGTTTGGCTTTGGCAATTTATTTTCGAAGACTCTCTCTACATGTTCACCCATTTCATGATGCGTGATTTACGAGCCCACACCACGCTTAGTGTTCAGCAGTTTTTGACCCAAAACAGCATGACCCCTATGGCCCACTCTCCTTATTCATCTATCTCACACTAAGCAACTTTTTATTTTATTTGTTTCCCAATATGAAAAAAATCCCTCAAAGGGAAATGTCTTGCTGAGATGGACGAGGTGAAACAAAAAATGGCAGAAGCACCTAAGGCATCAAAAAGCATGAAAATCAACAAGTTCAAAAACTGTTTTGAGAAGTGGAAAAATTGTCTCAATAGGTGTATTACATCAGATGGAGAGTACTTTGAAGATGACTGAAGTTTAATATAAGAATACACAATTTTCATAAATAAATTCCATTTGGGGGGTTCCCCCTTATTTTTTCATATTATTTGAAACCATTTGAAAGTTTCCTCAAGGTCTTTAACTTGTATCATGCAGGCATTAGTATGGCAGTGCTGTGGTCCTCTACCCAATATCTATTTCTCATACTTTTAAATCAACACTGACCATTATTTCTAGATAAGACCTATATCTAACAAATACATCTATTTCACCCCAAAAGGGGGTAGTTTGCCAAGCATAAGCAAAAGTAATTGAGGGAAAGTTTTAGATACAGACTTTTAAAACTTTTTTCCACTTTCTTTTATTTTTTATCTCAAGTTCAGTATAGATAGCTACAGTCCCACAGCTATTTTGTACCATAAGGCGAACCTCAATACAAAAAATGAACACAAAGGATTCTAGAAGAGGTAGACATAAGGCAATGATTCTGTTCTTGTTAACCCATCACTGAACACTGCACTTATTTGGGAGTAGGACAAGTAAACAATGAGACTTATGTTTGATTAAATTCACCTTTTTTTTTCAGCGTCCTGGTCTTAGTTAGTCAAACATGGAGCCTAATGGATACTCTCATTTTTCTTCTTTTTCTATCCTTATTACAAGTCAAACATATCTAGTCCCCATCATCTAGATTTTATAGCCAATATATATTCGAATACTCTTAAGCATTTCCTCCATTTTTCTTATTTTATTCTTATTCTTCATCTACTTCAGTGTTTCCCCGTCATGACCCAACTTTGTGATTCTTTTGAAATCATCTTTGAGTGTTCCCAATTCCCCTAATACCATTGTCGTATCAATGGCAATGTGCCAAACTGCTTCTTACCCACTGCCACTCACTTAAACTGTCTGCAGTGAACCAATAAACACTGTGAGAGAAAAAGAGAATCATTTCCCTTCAACCTAACTTTCCTCATGTTATGTTTTTCCTTCGACATAAAACAGACATTTTTATTGCTGTAGAGACATTTCTGCAAAGGCCCCAGAATATAGCATAAATATTAATTAAGACAACATTGAATACTTCAACTCACCCATCCATTAATCATTGCGTCAAGCTGTAAAAGGGTCTGCCCAGGGATGTAAAGCATCCCCAAACTCCTAGCTCTGTGCTAATACACAGGCAACAGCAAGGTTCGGAATCCCACATTCTGTCTGAACACTAAAAGCTTTGTTTCTGCCAGTCACTTCCTTGCTACTATTTAACTCATCACTTTGAAAAGCAGTTTGATAAGCAGATACCTTGAGCACTAACGGAGCTATAAAAAAGGCCTAAATTTCTGCTTTGGCTTTTTAAAATTCCATTATGGAACAGTTACTGAAATGGAAAATGTACCAACTGCTTATATAGGAATTTTCTTAGAGAAATGGGGGAATGAAAATGTATTTTTTCATTTAGATTACACACATAAATACATGTTTATCTTTGTTCTTCTTCAAGAAAGACAGTGAGAAAAGCAGTACTGTGGCTATCTGAGGATTCTCTGTTCCCCAAACCTTTGCTAAGTGCACACCACAAATCCTAGTAAGAGATTCGGCACATGCCAAACCCGTTTATACTGTTTCACGTACTCCCAGCTGCAAACCCTGTGTATTCCATGGATGCTTATTTTTCTGAAGCTTTTGGCATTGAGGTGTACACATCCTAGTTTTTTTACCTCTAAACACTCTAGTAAGTATTTCTTAGAAGAGGCTTTTCTGTTACATAAATACAGCACAGTTGTCATCTTAGTTAGATTTAACCATGGTTCTTCGCCTCTCATCATCCACATTACAATTTTTTCAATTGGACCACAAATACCCTTTTGAGCATTCCTTTTCTTCTAACACAGAATCTAGTCTCAGATTCCGTGTTGTGTTTAGTTGCCATGTCTTTTGATCTCCTTTAATTATGAAAATGCCCTCAGCATTTCTTTGTCTTATGACTGACAGTATCAAATCTGTCAGACATCTCTAAATAATTCAGCATTTTTTTCTGATAATGCAGTGTTCTGCATTTTCAGTTTGTCTGGTGCTTCTTCATGGTCAGGTTCAGGCATACATTCCCAGTTGGAATACTGCATGAGAGAGACTGTGTGCTTCTCAGGGTACCACATCAGAAGGCACACAAGGACGGTCTGCTCTTCTCCTCCCATCTCCCTCATGCACTTTGATTTGGGAACAATTCTAGATTTATAGAAATGGCTCAATGATAGTACAGAGAGGTCTCATACACTTTTCTCCCAAAATGAAGATATCAACTTCAATACTTTACAATTCAATAAACTGCAGGCTTCATTAGTATCTCATCAAGTTTTGCACTTGTGTCTTTTCTGTTCCAGGAGTCAAATCCAGGAGAGCACATTGCATTTCGTCACCATGCCACCTTAACCTGCACTGATCTGGGTCAGTTTGTCAGTCTTCCCTTCTTTTCATGACTTGGTCAGTGTTGAAGAGTGCCAACATGTATGTTGCAAAACATCCTTCAAATTGAGTTTTTCTCTTAGGATTTGCTTGTTATTTTTGTTAATTTTAATCACTTAATGTTCAATTTTCCACTGCCATTACTATTTTTTTCTTTCCTTAGTGAAAAGTCTAGGAAAATAGTTTAAAACCATGCAAATATCTTGCTTTTTATCAAAACCTCCTCTTTCCTATTTGTTTTTCATTGTTGTTCAAGCACAGTTGTCTCCCCTTTCCCCCCACCCTCAATCCGTCCCCACTTTGGCTTTGTCCATGGGTCCTTTATACATGTCCCTTGATGACCCTTGTCCTTCTTTCCCCTGTTATCTCCCTCCCTCCCCTCTGGTTACTGTCTGTTTGTTCTTTATTTTAATGTCTCTGGCTATCTCTTGCTTGCTTGTTTGTTTTGTTGATTAGGTTCCACTAAATTTAGCATTTATTGATGACTCTTGACTGAACCAATCTTTGAGTGAGAGTTGAAAAAGAAGATATCCAAATCTTCCAACCCCTCCCAATTTACCAGTTAGTGTCAATACTTGGCATTTGACTGTAAGGAAGATCCCTCCTTCCTCCATTTCTTTCTTGATCTCTTTACTGTTTTTATAAACTAATAGACTCATGTTTTGTGAGTGACTTTTAATTCATCATTGTCCTGCATTCATTTGGTGCTCAAAGAGGTTAAGATTTTCCTAAAGCAGCCCTTTCATGCTGCTCCAGGCTCCTGTGGCCTGCTCTCACCCCCTTTCAGAACACTCCCTTCCTGTCCGGCATAACAACACAGTTCAAGGTCATCCTAGCCCATACCTGCTGCAGCCTGAAATCAGCCATTTACAAGGAGAGAGCTCTTTGTTAAATCTTTCTTGTTGCCATCAAAATAATGTGCCATAGTAGAAACAAAATCAGTGATGCTAAATACACCTTTAGGGACGATCCTTTGGTTAAGTTTAATACAAAGAATTAACTTGGAATTATACAAGCATCTCAAATTCAGAAACCAGGCAGGACCCTTACTTATTTCCACTACATTCAAACAATATTATATAGGATAAACATTTAGAATTTAGATAATTGTTAATTATGCATATTTTTGCATTCTGTCAAGACCAAACTCAGCTGCATATACAAATCTCTTGGGTCATTGGTGATCTTTCTTTTACAGCCATCCTATATGCACTCTGTTCCCCTTCTCCTATCTTTCTCCTCCTCCCACTCTGATCCTGCCCCAAGATTTTCCATTGCACGTTTAAACCATTTATTTCTTCATAGGATGCTTTGCTTTGACCTATCTTTACACAAGTCACCTGTTATCTCTTTCCAATGGCAGACGCCTTTCCTCCCATTACCCAACACCTGTGTGCAAATAACAGGCACAGAAACTCAGTAATATCATGGCTCCCCAATTCCACATCCTGACAATTACTCTTCTGCCCTTGCACATAAATTCTCTCCATTCAGACCACATAAACTTCACTTACTATATCACATTGTCATTGCCGCCTGTTATTTTTGGTGAGCCCTCACATTCACTGAGTTTTGTTGACACCTAAATTTAATTTTCCTTCATCTCCTGTTCTGTCACAATCTGATATTTTAGTATCTATCAGAAGGCATTCTATGCCCTAAATACTGTATTGCTTGTATTCTCAATTTCAATGATCAACTCTGCTTCAATTTACTAATTCTCAAAACAAGCGTATGATCTGAGCGTTACTATGATTCATCTATGAAATAAACTCTAATACATCATTTTTATCACTAGTTATTCAACCTTCCAGACACATCTCTCTGTCTCTGTCTGTCTCTGTCTCTCTCGTTCTTTCTCCCTCCCTCCTTCTCTCCACTTTTTAACCCTGGTCCTTTCAAAGCCGATCTTCACAACATGGAACACTCTTCTGTCTTCCTCTTTGTCAGCACTATTTGTATCTTGCTTTTTCATCTTCCCAGCTTTGATTTCCACTGTCATTACTTTCTAACCAGAACTATAGACACCAAATGTCATTGCCTTTCCACTGTACCCCACTGAAAATTTCAAACCTTCATTAAATTCAACCAGGTTCATCACTCTTTCCACAATATAGAGATTCATGAAATGGGACCAATACATATTAATCGATGAATTCCACAAGTACACAACTAATCTCAGATGTGACTCGTTCCCACTTGAAAATCATTTCTCATGTTGGCATTCAGCTCTTCTTACCAGTCCCTTCAACAACTATTCTACATTTTTACCAACCTAACTTTGTGCATGTTTTTGTGGCCTATAAATTGTCCTTGAAATTACAGTGGAAATAGACAACCACAGATAGACAAACCCACAAATGTATGAACATCTTCACAAATCTTTATCCCTTTACCTCTGTATTCAAGGTCTTCATCCTCTTATCCAAAGTAATTACAGCTTGCTGTGTTCTTGGCCATCACTATAAACACTGCTTCAACTCTCTCCTGCATTGTCTGCTTCTTTCTCTTGGCAGGCTCTCCCCTTTTGGCCTCTCTAAGACTGCTAATGTCTCAATATCACTAATATTCTGTAAATATCTGCAAGAAACTTTTGTTCTTTTAAGAGTAGCACTCCCAGTGTTTCATCCTTTCCTAGTCAACCTTCATATACATCTGCTTTTCCTGACCTTTATCTCACAGACAAGGCCATTGCTTTCTGCACTCCAACAGCTCTTCATGTAGTCTCCACTGACCACTTAATTGGAAATGTATTGATCTTTTCCCTTTTTTTCTTTACCTTCGACTTCTCTCTGACATTTGTTGCTGATCGCTCTCTCTCTCTGTTCCCTTGGTTTCTAGTCCTCGTCTCCTTTGCAGTTCTTCTCTACATCTCTGACTCCTCTTTGTTTTCCACTGAATCCTCACCTTATTTCCATAAAATTACTATTGTCCATTGATCAGTCATTAGCCTGTTGCTTCCCTTCTGAAGCTATATTCTGTTACACAGTTTTATCCAAACACTTACACGGTTTTCATTACAACATTATACTCCTGATGACAAAGTACTTATTTTTAGCCTTAACCCTTTATTTAATGCCTAGAAATTACACATTCTGTCTAAAAGATATACCTATTTTATACCCTGAGAGTACATTAACCCAGTCTTCCAAATTATATCCCCCTCTCCGATATCCTCTATTTTCACTCTCTCATATTACCCTGTTCCAAGTAATGGAAACTTCATAGTGGCAAAATGGAATATTTCTTCCTTTTATCGTTCCCTAAATTCAATATTGAGTCTGTCCTTAACTCTTAAAACCTCTATATCTATATATTGCTTATCATAGTTTCCACCACCTTAATTTATCATCTTGTCTCTTTGCTTATTAATCCCTCAAACCTATTATTCTAAACCCAAAATGTGATGTCTCTCTTCTTAGTAAATACATTGATTAACTCTGTTACCACAATGACATGTAATAGATATATCTTGACCTAACCACTAAATCCATTTCAAACCAACATATACCTCACTGGGTGTCACCACCTAGATTCAGGCTTTTGCTGATGTCACAGAGTCTCGTAGCACAGTCCTGCGGTGGATGCACCATGTCTGCAGAAGACTGCCTCTAACCAGCCTGATGTTTACCTGACCATCCAGGATGTCACCAACTAATTACCAACTGTACGAGATTTTGCTTTCCTAGAACAAAAGCCTGGGGAAATTTGTAGTCCCCTGGATCTCATAGCTCCATGACTAGACTCTTTTCTGAAATGCTTAGTAGCAAAACTTTGTCTGTTCTGTGCTTAGTAATTATTTTGTTAATATGTAGGGATTTCCTCTCTAACAACATTAAAGACTTACTTTATAGTAATACATTTATGTTCTTTATTTCTCTCTTCAGCTTTATGTCTCACAATCACTTTTGATCATAATACTTCCATATCTTTTGCCTGTTCAAAGAGTAGTACTAATGTTTCCTTTAGTGCATTTCTCACCTTGAACACGCTTTCATTTCTGGTTCCTTCCCATTCTTCAAAACCGAATACAGCAGAAGTACCTTGTCTTCTCTGCAGCTCCTTTGTTGCTCTTAGGAAGTACAAACTACTAACTAAATGCATCCTCTGCTCTATCTACCACTCCTTCTATACAAACATTTATTACTTAGCTCTTCACCTCATACTATAATTGACTCATTTGTAAGCCTGCTGCTTGAGAGAATGTGAAACCTTTCAAAGCAGGGCACATTTCTTATGCAACTGTGAATCCCCTCTCTAGCACATGTTGCCTTTCAATAAATGTTTGTGTAACTGTTTTGAATAATATGAAACAACCAGTTAAGATGTCTTATAAAGCGCATTTTAGACTAGAATAGAACACACAGAGGCTTGGAGAATTCATGGTAATATTGGCACTCATCTTTCTTCTTTAATGGCCTGCTAGCATTTAGCACAATGCACTATGCAACCACAGATAAGTATATTGTTCTATTTTATTAGGTGTGACTTAATACAACTGGAAAATTTTAGTTTAAATTAAAATGATGCAGGACCATTTTGGACATAATGCATGCAAATGATACATACATTAGGTTTACTCGACATCAGTCTAAGGGGCATTTTGGAATGCTTTTATTCTCACCCATCTTTTCATTGTACATCTTTCACCTTCCCCCTTTCCTATGTCCTTTTAAAACTTTTAATGTCTCTCTTTTATTCCATATTATGCTTCTTACACATATATTTTTCATTTATTAATTTTAGGGAGAGAGATCAAGATCAATTTGCTTCTCTACCTGCCCGTGCATTTACTGCTTGCCTCCCACACATGTTCCAACTAGAGATGAAACCCACAACCTGGGCACATGGGATGACACTCTTACCAACTGAGCTACCAGACCAGGACCATGTTATCTTTCTTAATAGTAGCTTATCATGTTAGTTCCTCTCAGATTTTACCAGGTATTCTAATCTCTAATCTATCTGTTTTCTATTGCTTAATTCTTGCAATAGTTTCTCATTAGTGATTTAAAAATTCCAAAGCCTTAGCATGCAACACTTCTGCCATGATTTCTTCCTTGTGTCACTGTCCAAACCCCACTTCTGCAGCTCTCCTAACGTATATCATGCTTCAGACAATTTTACTGTGTTTCCACATTTCCATGCCTTTGTGCAACTGTTAACCTCTCTCTGAAATGCCTTTGTGGCCATTGCTTTGCCCTCTTTTGTTTTATAAGTGAGGGAGTTTGGTGTAGTGCTGGTGGCTGAGAAACAACGGCTTTTAGAAGTGAGATTTCTGAGTTCAAACTCTGGCTTTAACATATTAGTTCTAAGCTTTAGCAAATGCCATCACTTGTTTGAGTTTTACTTTCCTTCTCAACAAAATTAGAGTAATGCCTAACTACCAAACATTGTGAGGATCTGAGATCGTTGACATAGCACATCTTCCACGTAGAAGATACTAAATGACTGGTGGTTTCCCAAACTCAAGGGTTTGCTGAAGAGTTCCTTATTTTTTGACTCTGTGGCCTGCCCGTGTTGATTCTTCCCTGCTTCCGCAGCCCACTGCTTCCCCTCCCCACTTACCTCCAGTAAAGTACTGCGATTTCTTATTCAACTTGTATTTGCTCTTTTATGTTAATGGGAGTTACTTGCCTTATTCAACATTGTGTTCCCTGAGTTTATCAGAAATTTAATAAATATCTAAGGAAATGAAGAAAATCTATTTTATCAAAATATTCAATTCCAACTACAATGAAGTATAGTAAGATTTTTAAAAGACGCATACCATTTGGAATGTACCAAAAATGTAAGCATAAGTTAGAATTAAAATGTTAGTGATAGTAGTTCACTCCCATTCTGGTCGATACCACTCTTACATTCAAGAAAATGTTCTTCTAAGTTAGGAGAAATTGCTAATGGAAAAGACATTATTTCGAGATCATTTTCTCAGCACAAGGCTGGAATCAGATGCTCAGTTGGATCAATTATGTTCTAATTGCTCATTGCCCTTTGAACGCATGAACAATAATTTGTTTTCAACAAAAATCACACAGGTCTAGTTAAATGGAAACAAGGGCCAACATACAGAGGCACAAACAGTGTATCTGTGATTTAATAATAACCATATGTACTGGGCTATTTTGAAAATTCAGTGCATTTTCTAGGTCCCAAATATTCTACATTAAATAAAGACACTGTTGCTCAAAAACTAAAACTATAAATGAGATTTAAAAAATACATCTTTTAACAGTTTTGCAGTAGCTTTGGCCCTAAGGACAAAAGTGTATTTGCCAAACATTCTAGCAGTACTCATACTTTTTGGTCCTATTTGTTCATTTCACTTCTATTTATCAACAATATTGAAGGGCTTTATTTTATAGTAGGTTGTCTATTTGGCACTTTTACTACAAAACAGAAATATTATTGATTGACTTTATTCATTCTGTTTTTAGAAATTAGAAACAAATGTGAAGATTTATATACTATTTTATGAGAGTGATTAATTAATCTTACTGTCAAGGAATAATCATTGTAATATTGTTCTACAAAATGATTTAGTCATTGATACATCTGGAGTATCTTCACATGCCAGTTCATCTTTCTAAGCACAGACATGTGTTCTATTTAGCAGGATTCAATGGTTGCATGCTTTCTTATGAATCTACTAATGTTCACATTCATGTAGGTTTACTTGGCTTTTTATTCCTTTATATATTTTAATACTGTACTAGTATAAATAATTTCTTGCTACAATGATATTCTTTGCATACATGTTTCCACAATTGCCTAATTGCTTCCATATAGTATATTTGTAGAACCTGAGTTGCTTAAGCAGACTATTCTACAGAAAATTTGCAACTTGTGATACAATGCCTACGTGTCTACAACCTTTTTAACAAAGAATATTTGCAATCACTTTAATTTTAATCACTGATCTGAGAAGCGAAAATGCTATCACATTTTAATACTAATTAATATGACCATGTCTTTATGTCTGGAGATTAATTGGGTTTCTTCATTTATCAATTCTCATCATGGTATATTTGAATTATACAATGTTACTCATTTTCTTATTAAGCTATACTTATTTGGAGGGGTCTTCTGTATTTGGTGCAATTCAGAGAAATTATGATTCTATTGCTGGTGATCACTTTTTATCAATACAGATTTATTAGCAATAAAGAGAATTAACAAGTACATTTTGCATTTTGTATACAAAACAGTACTAGGTGTTGCAACAGGAGGTACTAAATAAATAAAGAAAGCCAGCATGCCCTGTCCTTTCTGAGTTTCTAATCTGGTAGACAAGACAGACTCTTACATGAAAAGAACCTGGAAAGCCACATTCTGTTTAGAAAAGAAAGAGAAGAGTATCAAGTCAGGTATTGTTAATCAGGAACTCCTTTGTGGGAAGAGCTAAGTATCTTCTTTTTATTTTCTCTCTCTCTCTCTCTCTCTCTCTCTCTCTCATGTTTTCTTGCTTTCTTTGCTTTTGATTGCAATGGAAAAATAGGACATATATCAATTGAGTAGAAAAAAAGAGAGATCTCATTTTTATAATTGTTATCACCATTAATCAGTAAACTTCCCCCTTTTGTTTCTCTTTAACTATTTTAGTTTCCCTAAACTCAACCTCACAGTTTATCTAACATCACTGTCCCTGTGCAGCACAAAGAAAAACAAAGATTTTCATGGAGGGACCACTGCATCTGCCATCTTTTATGGTAAACTGTCCATCGTGCAGGCACTCAGTCTCTATGAAGGGAGGGCAACACCTGACCTGTGTCCAGAGTTAATCCATTTGCACATTTTCTGTCTACCTCCATGGTGGCATTTTTTCTTCCGAGTTCAAGTACACTGGTTTGGGAATCAAGACACACAGTCTTTACTGTGTAAGCTTAAGAAACATACCTTCTCTATCATGGTTTGTTTCCCTCAATTTTAAACGTAAATAATGTCAAAAGCTTAATTTTAAAGTTATCTTTTTTCATGTCAGTTTATTCATCTATTTCTTCAGGGAATACTGACTGATTATCAGCTAAGGGCTGTGAGCCGTGTTCCAGGTTCTGGGGATGCAACACGAGCACGGGTCTGAATGTCTACACTCATGTCCTTCATATTCCACATGGGGACACAGTAAAGTAAAAAAAAAAAACTGTTGTTTACTGCTGAGAAGAAAGGCCACAGCAAGTGCTTAAAATTGGGGGCTACTTTACCTGGGGTACTCAGAGAGGAGATCTGTCTGAGGAAGTAACAGTTGAATTGAAACTGGAATAGAGATCAGGGCCCTAGCTGCACATTAGATTATTATTTGAGCTGCCTCATGTTTTATCTGCAAGCCCCTGACCCTTTCAGGAACATGAATTCATTTAGCTTACCAATGAGAACAGAAAGTTTTTCTCTTTGCAATTATTCCACTGCTATTCTTCACAAGGTTATGATTGCAATTTTTTGTCTATTGGACAGACTTCAAGCTGCAGAGAGAACAATAAAATTATGAGTTACTGACAGACCTACTTCGCTGCCAAGGTATGTTGGAACTCTCCATTAATTTCTCTTCCTTCAGTCTGTCATTTTACAGGAAGCAAACAAAAATGATACGTTCAATTGCGGGCAGGTACGGTGAGAAGATACCAATTTGAAGACAAAAACGCAACTGCTTTGCAAAGATCTCTCACGTTCTGTAAGTTCACATTTCAAAAAGGTTTAAGGACTTGCTACTTCTTACCAAGTGAAGAAGGGAAAATTAATGATGATTTCTTTTATTTTTAGAATCTTCTAGAATCTGTTCCTCTGGTCATTTTTCTTGTAACATATAACCAAGAACAGGATAGAATGTCCACAAAAACTTATTTCTGAATGAGTAAATAAAAAAAACTATGCATGAAGGAAAACAACTACAGTTCTTTTTGTTTAGGAAATATGCATATGAGGGACCCAGGATCAAATAATTACATTGTGCTGGTTATTAAGTAACTCTAACAAAGCAAATTTGTGGTTCCTACATGATATGCATTATACTTTATAATGAGCAACGTATGCTGTTGGGATATACTAACTGAGAAGGTAAACAGAAAGCTTCAGATTAAATAGAAAAATAAATAATTAGGAGAATAAAAGCAGAAAAGAGAGAGATTATATACTGGAAGAAGGTAAAAGACACTTAAAAATATTCTCTGAAGCATGTAAAAGAGAAATAAAATCATAAAAACTGAGAAAGAAAGGAAATATGGGATATTTGAAGTCTGCGCAGTAAAAATGGAAAATATTTATTGAATGTATATGCACAATGCTAAAATGTAACTTGTATTATTAAATAATCTGTTCCATGTAATATGCTAAGAATATCCAAATGCATGTTTATTGGAATGATAAAACCCTTTGAAATATTAATTACAATGTGTGTCAGAGAATTTAGGCGACTTGCTCGAGTTCTCATAGGTGGTAAGGGATCAAAGATATGAGAGAGCACATGCTCTTTTTACCTAGAGTTTGCCCTGCTATTCCCTGCTCGCTCTCTCAGTGAAAGATCCCTCATGTCTAGGACAATCCGAGACAATTTGATCCTGTTGCCATTTCTAATTAGTCAATTTCTAAGCTCCCACTTGTGTCAGACACAGTGTCTTTGGGGAAAGAGTGATGAATTTGACTGTACAGTTGTTAACCCTCCTAGAACTCATTCCTGTCTAGCAGATTCAGGTGAAGGTCCCATTGCATGCCAAGATCCTTTGGACAATGCATAGGGGTGGCAGCTGGGTGATGATGAGGGAGTAGCTTAAGCAAAAGTCATATATTATCTGAGCAATTACTTAGTGAGAAACACACCAGAGTTTGGGGTTGTTATGTATGGTCTGATTGGGAAAAGAATTTTGAAATGCTTATTTAAGCTAAACATATAAGTGGTAATGTTATACACACACATAATATAATAGTATATATATACATATAGATATATAAGTTTAAATGGTTACATGAGATTCTGTTCTGTTAAATCTTCAATCCTTTCTAGTATAAAAACAAGTCATTTATAGAACAATGTATTTCAATTAAAAAATCTTTTGCAGTAGAAAAAGCAAATAGTGTTGACTTTTTATTTAAATAGGCAACAATACATAGATCTAATTAAATACAGAAGAAATACACTAACAATTATTTAAGATCAAGACTGTGTATGTGTATGTGAGTGTGTGTGTTTAAGGAGCAAAAAGCATTTGTGATTAGGCCTAAGAATAAGCACTGAATCCTCCCCCAGTTACTGCTTATTAAAAAGAATAATACTTGCCCTGGCTGGTGTGGCTCAGTGGATTGAGCACGGGCCTGCCAGTTCAATTCCCAGTCAGTGCACATGCCTGGGTTGCAGGCCAGGTCCCCAGTAGGAGACACACGAGAGGCAACCATACACTGATGTTTCTCTCCCACTCTTTCTCCTTCCCTTCCCCTCTCAAATATAAATAAGTAAATATTTTAAAATAAAAAAGAATAATACTTTCTTTTCAGTGCAAACCCTTTACATTTAATTCTCATTTTCTTAACTCCACATTAATCTCTTTTGATTTGCACTTTTATTTTCAATATATTCTATTTAAATATGTTCTCATGGGAGAAGTAATTTGAGAAAGAAAATGCAGCCGTATATAAAAATGTCTTACAGATCAGAATGGGTCATTGCTGATGACACATGGCAGGCATATAATAAATAATATCTGGGAAAATCAGTAAAACATAAGGCTTTGAGGCATGACGAAAATGAAAACCTATTCACAGCATAATAGTATTTGCTGGTAACTATACTATAAATAATTAGGCCAGTGCTTGGCAGGAGCAATAAAATGGATTAAGTAAGATATATGTCATCATTCATGTTGGGTCACATAATCCTGCCACATGCTCATATAGGCTTATTGCATTATCTGACATAGCAATGAATTGATTCACCATTCATTTCCCTGAGAATCTCAAGTTTATTTATTTAATTTTCTTTCTAATAAAGAAATGGTGAAATTTTATTTAAATAGTGCTCTAGGGATAAATACGCTCCAGATATTGGAAAATTAAAATATTCTATGTATTTCACCCATCTGAACAAATTCAGTTTCTAACCCATATATGAATTCAACTGTAAGGTGAACAAACCCGATAATGGCATATTAGAACTATAATTGGCCAAACACTAAGGTCTATAGGAATCCTGGCCATGCACTAATGCACCTACTCTGTGTGTGCATTGAACCGACATGCCTGTCAAAGTGGAGTTTCCTTCCACCTTACAGGATGGCTGAACAAACTTAGTTTTACAGCAAACTATAATTGATGGCCAAAGATGTGTTAAATGAAGGAAATGTTATTGAAAACAACCAGAGCTTTTGGGGAATACATTTCACTTTAGATTTATAGCAAAGTCTGAATTATACCTATTTATCCTTCCAGAGCTGAGTGGTTAAACCTGGTTATAAAACTGATTGGCTAATTACCTTTGCAAATATTCCCAGTTGCATAAAGAATAACAATGCATGCCAGATAAAAGTAGAGAGTGTTCATTTTAATTCACCTTCTCTATAGTGCCTTAGAATAAGGTGGGATGGAGTTATGAAGCATTTTGCGGGCTGGTACATTGTACTTATTTGTGAAATTCCTGCATATATGTCTATTACACTTGGGAAATATATGGTCTTCAAACTCAGGGAGGAGGCAGATACTTCTCCCAATACACTTCTCACTTTGTCTCGTATCCTGAGGAGAATGAAGACAATGTCCAATAGCCCTTGGCTGTGGAAGATAATCTATTAATCCTGGAGATAAAACCCTGGAGAATTATTTGACTCTCTTAGCCATGGAGAGAATGTAGATCAAGTGATTACTGCGGATCCTTGTACTTAACACTTACCAGTTTGCCTCCCTCTCTTTCAACTGGACATTAAACATCTTGAGCACCATTTTTTTTAAATTTTGGTGTAACCAATATTTAGTGAATTGTTTCAATACCTACTCTTACTAGAATTTAAGCTGTTTGAGAGAAGGATTTGATTTTTTTCTGTTTTATTTACTTTTAGTCCCAATAACTAGAACAGGGACATATATTAGCTATTTAATAAATATTTTACGACTCAATAAATAGTAAATATTGCTACTACATTTTGAGCACTTACTACTCATCAAAGGTACTCTAAATGTTTTCCACAATTTTGTTGAATATGATTCTCATAGCTATCCAATGAGGTAGGTATGATTTGTATTTCCAAATGAAGAAACTAATGCTTAGAGAAAATAACTACCTTGTCCAAAGTCACATGGTTTGGAAATTCAAATGCTTGGTTTTAAACCTAGGTCCTTTTGACATGAACCTTATGATTTTAAATAATAAGATACTGCCCTGAATATTCTATATAGTCAATCAAATTCATTCCTCTTCTCCAACAATGTACACCCACACTCAGCACTGTGTCTAACAAATGCACAATGATTTTTTCATGAAATTTCATATATTTTAAACATTTCTGTATTTTACAAAAGGATTTGAGAGTTGGTAAATTATTTTTGAAAAGTGATTTTTAATAGAGTAGATGTTTTAAAAATATCCATTCAATGAATGAACATAAAGAAAAATAATTAAATGCTTAAAAGGTCTGTGCTGTGTCACGGCAGCCTGTTCTTCTCTAATGCTGGTGGTATCCAACTCCTCCCTCCGGCTGTAGTTTCACCAATTAGGGTGCACCCGACTGTAAGTAACAGAGTGCCCAAATAATAATGGCTAAAGTTAGGAAGACAAGTTTTACATAAGCACTCAAAAACATACTCAAATGTCTGCAATCTTTCTTTACTCTTTGCCATTGCCTATGTGTTAGCATAGTATTGTTGTTTTTATTAGCTTGTCACTGCACGGTTAGAGCACGACTGAGAAGCTCCATGGGGAACACAACTTGTTGAACCATGTTCAGTGTAGAAAGAAGGGAATAGAAACTTTCTTCTGATTTTCTCCATACCCAGCTTCAAAAAGCTTCCCAGAAGTTTGCACTTCCAACTAAATGCCAAAGATCCACTTTTACATCAGTTGGCTAAAACTAGACTGCACCCTAAACCACATACACACCCTAACCATACAGTGGCCGAGGTGAGTGGAATCATTATTTCTGCTAAGTCCAACTACTGCTTATCTTCTATGACCGGTGAATGAGATTATTTTCCCTGAGTTTTATTTTTCTGCCAGAACAAAAGTGGGTAAAAGAGGTGCATAATGTGTAGTGGTCGATTATCATTGTCCATTTTCCATTGTCCATTGTCCACAAAGTCAGCTTGCCACAATTTCCTTTCCGTGATTTTTAAACAAACTATATGTCATTGCTATATTCAGCTCACTAGTAGACCCACTTTCAATTTCTTTCAAGAAATCACACCTTATGTGAGAGTTAAAAACTGTGTTTGCTGTACTACTAAATTTTACTCATTGTCTTACCATAACCTATAGAAGCTATTTTAAAAAGTTAACTTGTGGATCAGGCATATAGGCTTAAGGAAATAGCACAACTTATTAAGGCAAATGGATACCCACTAACTGCTGTGCACTGAATACTTTTCATATAACATCACCATTAATCCACAAGAAACTTGACAAGGAAACTATTGTTATCCACAATTTCTATTTGAGAAACTGTAGAATGTTTAGCTGAGTAAAGATCACTTGGCTGGTTAGTGCTTGCTAATTATTTCACTTTCAAATGACTCCGACACTTATCTTATCTTTGCTCCACCATTTTAGCTGCATAGGAAACGAATATCACCAGCATTGCCACCCACCGTAGATACAGAGTCTCCTTTATTGGCAAACTTTTTAATTACCCCAGCATCTGAGATAGTTACTACAGAAATCTGTCTCTGTGGTACAGATGAAGATTTCAAAGTACTCCCAACCTGTGCCAAGGGCAGGGGTGGGATAGGGTACAAGGGTATGGAGTGTTCGTCATTTCCATTGATAGAACAATGAGGGAACTAAATATTGGCTACAGAAGTCAGTTTTATTTTCACTGCCAGACTCCTTGACAACACGGTCCAAACACACAGTTTCTTGTCACAGCAGTTCCTCAGAGCGCTCAGTTGTACCTGCCTTTGCCTTAGGCTTTCATGCAATTTTTCTGCTAGTTTGTTCTTCACTCACCCTTGCTTTACACGAGGAGGTCAAGGAAGGATTATCCAAGAGACTGGATTCAAGCTCAGCAGGGAAGAACAGTTCCATTCGGGTACAAAGTAAAGAAAGAATTCATCAGGCCTTTTCCCTTAATCAAAAAAAAAATCATCTTACACTTATGTCCTAATTTTGTGGTCTTTATTTAAAAAAGTGGGGATTTTTTCTGATTTAGGTAGCACACGTGGATTCAAAATGAAGTACAAGTTCTTGAAACTGATACACACATGCAAGGCACAAAAGTCTCCTAGTGATCAGACTCCTGCTTCATGTCCTCCCGAGACTAACAGCATGTGTCTTAACCATTCCAAATCAATGCCCCGGGGAAGCAGAAAGATGTATGCAGTCCCACGCTTCTGCATGTACCCTTCCCCTGCCGGCCCCTGTCACTGGCTACTCTATTTCCCACGAAGGCTCTGCTCAAAGGTAATCCCAGCCAGAAAATTTTCCCCAATGCCCTTCAGCGAGGAGTGGGTACATTACATTTATATTTCTATAGCCCCCATATTGGCCCTATCTTCTGATACTGTGTTTTTTCTGTCTGGATGTCTATCTTCCTCACCATGCTCTACTTATCTTGAAAGTGAAAACTATTTATTGTTTTTTTTTTTATGTGTACCCATAGTCTGGAAGATTTCATAGCTCTAATTTTGTCTGAGTAAAAGAAGATAAAATGTATTCTTACATTTTCTTATGTGAGAGAAGCTGATTGGGCAGGAAATGCTTATGCTCACCAATATCCATTTTCTCTTCTTCTTCCTGTAATAAAGCTCCTCTGTAACTAGGTGGTCCATTAGATTAAATTCAAGCAACAAAACACACAGGCTGATCTTTAAAACTTCTAGCATGATTCCCTGTGCTCTCTCTATGCTCATTAGCCAGTAGAGGCAAATGATCCAGAGTCAGAAGATGGCAGACCAACAAGTCTGAGGGTTCCTGGTCTCCAGAGTGAGGAAAAGGAAAGAGTCCAGATACTTAAGTGACTTAATGGGATGGGTTCCTCAGTGATTCAGTGGAGTAGAGACCCATGCTGATTTATTTTGGCCATGATGTAAGAGACACAAATGTTTATTGTGTTAGGATATTGAAACTTCAGGAGTGTTTGTTTCAGAAATTAGACTGATATAATTAATTAAAAGATTTTTGGGAGAGTGCAACAAGATAGACAAGTGAATTTTATTTTTTTTTTTAAGATTTCATTTATTTATTTTTAGAGAGACGGAAAGGAAGGGAGAAGGCGAGGGGGAGTAACATCGATGTGTGAGAGATGCATTGATTGGTTGCCTCTTGCAAGTCCTGAACTGGGGACCTGGCCCACAACCCAGGCATGTGGCCTCACTGGGAATAAAACCGGCACCCTTCTCAGTTCACAGGCCAGTTCTCAATCCACTGACTCACACCAGCCGGGGCACAAGTGAGTGCTCTAGTAGGGAGAGAAGAACATTTTCTGCACTGTACCTTCATCTCAGTGACCTGCACGTGAAGACTTTGCAATGCCAGTTGCATTCCTTCTGGGCATTCCATGGGAGGATCCATGTCCTTGCCTTTTCCAGTGTGTTGAGGCCACCTGCATTCCTTGGCTTATGTTCTCTCCCTCCATCTTCAAAACACATCACCTAACACATGCTTCCTTAGTCAGATCTCCTTTTACTGACTTGCCCTCTCTTGCTCCCATATAATAACAATTGTGAATGCCACAGACCCAAATAATGTGCAATAATCTCATCTCAACAGCTTTAACTTGATCATATCTGCCAGTCTCCCATGGTCATGTAAGGTGACATTCACAGGTTCCAGGGATTAGGCTATGGACATCTGTGTTGGACATTATTCTGTGTAGAATACTTTCCTACTTCAGGCATATTTAAAACATAAAATCCTTACTGTCCTTTGATGAGTTGGCATGTACAATAGTTATGGCCAATACACAACTTGAAATATGACAGAGGTTGCATTGCATAATGAAAAAGGGTAAGCTAATTATTCAGTACATGGTGCGGGAAAAAATATGGAATTAGCTCTTATATCTTGTCACATAAAAACATCAATTTCATATGGTATAGGTATTCTCTTTATAACCTAAAGAGAGGGAAGGTTTTTTGAAAAAGACACAGTGAGTGTCATATTGCAATATGAAAGAGGGATAAATACAACCCTCTTAATTTTAAATTAAGAAGTCATGTTTCTTTAAAAAATGCATAAAAGAAAATAGAGATAGACCACAGGCTGGGGGAAAGGGGTAAAAAGGGTAAAAATGAAATAAAATGCAATAAAAGAAGAAAAGATATTTACAACACATATAACTGATAACATATTAGTATCTACAATCATTAGAAACATTCCTATGAACTAGTAGGAAAAATAGACAAAAGACATGAACCAGGCATCTCAGAGGAAAAAAACAACCAAAAACCTACTGAGAATGTACCATTTCTGTAGTCATGAGAATGGGTTCAGGGGGACAAGATTTGTAGATGAAAATGGTGGTGAAGTCTAGGGTAAAAATCATGGTGAAGTTTTAGGGTGGTCGTGGTGGCTAAGTCGAGAGATTAATGGACATAAAAATTATTTTGGATAAAACTGCTTAGGTGTGAAATAAATGCAGATGTTGAGGGCAGGGAGATATACAAATAAATACGGTTTTCAGATTTGTTTTTCTTGAGTAGCTGGTTTAATTAATGTACTGATTTAGCCAAGACTCAGCATCAGTTGAATGTTCTCCTGCAGGACGTATTTTTTGTCTCTATTTAAAGGGGCCCTGCCCATCCCTACAGTCACTCATTTGCCTCATTCTGCTTTACTTTCTGTACAAAACTTATTACTGTTTGAAATCATCTCATTTACTTAATTGTAACATGTTTATTGGCTTTTACTTTCTGCCTGAATGTAAGTTTCCTGACCACAGGAGTTTTGTCTCACTAAAAATTATATTACAAGTACCTGACAGAGGTAATCCTACAAAAAAGATGGACTTGGCTACATTTGTCAGATTGGCTGCAATAAAAAACAACCCCCAAATCATACTCATGTAGAAAAACGAAGAATGATGTGTTGTTCCTATGACATAGAGACAGCTTGTCTGTTGTAACTCTCATAAAATTTAACTCTGTACACTCTGTGGGTAAGTTGCATGTTTGTTCAATGTCTTTGCATTTTGTGACCCAAATATGAAGAGGCAACCCCAAATAGAATATGTTTATGCTTGTAGCCCAGGGAAGAAGCAAAAGAGTAGTAGAAATATGCTACGATTCAAAGTGCAAGTCCAGACCCAATATTCACAAATGAAGAGGAATAGTGACCATAGAGACTGTTGCAGTGAAATGAAGGTCCCCAAGAGGAATTCCCTGCTCTCCATAAAACTTCCACCCTTTTCCTGCATGTTGTTTTCTACTTTTAAATAGCTATGTCATTTTGTTTCTTTTGGTTTTTGTTACTGTAGATTTAAGCTGGGAATATGTCTCTCATGAAAATACAACAGCCCAGAAAAACCTCATCATCTCTATTTACAAACTAGTGTTCGGATGATATGTTTATAAGAGTTTCTCGTTCTCAGAGTTAAGGGATATCTCAGTGGTGTTTCTGTGTACTACCAAATAGCAAAAATGAGAATAGCAATCACAGGAGTGACTGCTATTTACTGGATTCCTCTGTGCTGAACAGTTTGCATACATTGTGTCAAATCTACACCAAAACTCTGCAAAGAGGTATTTTTTTCCCTCTTTAAAATTGAGTAAATGGATACATAGAGTTCAAATTATTTACCTAAACTGGAAGGCAGTACAGCATTGAGCTGGATGCAATCCTGAGTCCAGAGATCTTACGTGAAGTGCTACAACTAGCATTTCTCGTTCTGTATCGTGATCGAACGTGAACAGATGCTTTGCGGAAACAGAAGTGTCACAAGGAGTGGATTCTTTACTGGAGATCTCTCTCAGGGCTATTTATTTATTTTGTTATTTTATAGCAAACACAAAGCATGCCATTTCATAATTAAGAAGTCCTCTACTCCTTCAACATTAATACCATGACCCCACAAGTCACAGAAAAAAAGTTTAAAATGTAGTGAAAAAGAATAACATGAATCTGATGTAAGAGCATATGTCCAAAATCTGTGAAGTAGAGTCAAATATTCTGAACCTATTGCAGAGTGTGCTATTAAATCATTCTACAACTATCTTAACTACTACTGATCCTAAAGCCCAAATGATATATGAGTCATATAAGATATGTTAAATAACTGATGTCTTAGATATTTGAAAACCTTGGCTCTAAATGAAACATTTTCAGATGGTATAGCATGCATGTTACTGAATGTTCTTTACTTTATCTGGAGCTCTATCTCAAACCTGACTTTCTGTTACATTTATGCCTACAAACCACCTCCATTCCCTAGAGACACTTGAAGGTTGTCAACATAGGGACGCTGCTCTTTGAGTGCCTATAAATCCCAGGTGTCATATTAGACAAGTGTCCTTAAGAGCAGGTGAAGCTGAGTCTGCTTTGACTTCACTATTGCCTGCTTTTATTGTCTGCCCACATATGGCTCATCATTTATACACTCTGAAACTACCGCAGTTTGGTCTCTGTAGAAGACTTTGAGTCCAGTAGTCCAAATTTCTCTCTGGTTCCTGGCTGCATGGCGATCATGAGGAGCAATAATGGGCACAGGCATCTGTTGGTCAGCAAGAGATTTGTTACCTCATTATAATCTTTTGAACAACCCACTGAGGTGTGATTGCCCTCATTTTTCAGATAAGGATACTGAAACTCAGAGGGTTTACATTGCATGCCCAAAGTCAATAGGCAATAACTACTACCCTAGTGAGGTGCTTGAAAAATTATAATGTATGAAAAAATGCATAACTGTAAACTGTAGTACTTTGTATATTTAATTCCTTTTTCTGAAAAAAACTGGAAAAACTACTGGCAGTCTTTTGCTACCTTACCATACTTCACTGTAAATCTAAATGCCTTCAATATTATATCTTTCAAATTACACACCTAAAAATATGATGGCTTACCTGTGCATAAAAGACTGCAGTGATGAATATGAAAAACAGGTACAGTTGTAAATACACTCATTTATCTTGGGAGGAAAAAATGTAGTCTATCTCTTTGATTTCTGCATTCCTAAGGAGATTTTGCATATTGGTAACATCAATTTTAAAGAACTAGAACTGCATAGAAACTTATCACCATGTCAGAAGAAGAAGAAGAAGGAGAATAAGAAGAGAAGAAGAAGGGGGAGAACCACTGACAGTTTCATGACTGTTTATTTCAATCAATTTTATCCAGGTGTAAAACAAGGTGTGTTTTTTTTAACTAATATGGTGGGAGAGAAATGAGCTGTATGAGCACTTCTGGGTTGTCTGATTATCCTAGATTAGATGTAAATTCTTTTTCTGTTCCCACATATTTCCTCATAGAAATGCTTTTGATATTTTTACAGTTATGGTATTAAGGAAAATAATTAAATTACTTTTGCTTTAATTAGAATTTTTACATTTAGGGCAGAAGCACAGTCTTGACCATTACAGATTATACTTAGAAGGTGCCTATTCTTGGTCCTCATATGTAACGCCCATGTAAAGATTTCAAAGAGTTTTTGAATCCGTGAAACTTTATAAAAATGTATTTGTATATTTCTCAGTGTAGGTTTATAGCTTTTATTAGATTCCAGCAAGGCTGAGAAATAACCAGGCACTTGCTTTCCCTGCACCTGTACTAATTTAAAGCCTCAATTAGCATTTTTAAGATGCTAAATCCAAGATGCAATATCTAAATGTTGGTGCCATAAATGGATACAGGAGAAAGAATGTTTAGAGAAAATGCCTCTACATCAAACTCCCTTCAAAGAAACCTTAAGAATAATCTATCTCCTTCACATAGTCTTAATTTGAATCCCTTCTACTAACCTGCAACAAATAATTATTTATTTTTTTCTATTTATAGAAAGTGTAAATTGTGTAAATAGCTTGTTGCTTTAGGTAGCTGTTTGTTAACAAGTAAGCATAAATACTGAACACTTTTTGGGGTGACTACCCAGGAAAGAGCAGACCTGAGAAATGACTCCTCGAAAGAAAGAGGAAGTGGATCTTTCAGGATTGCTCTGGTCTCTCAAAAGTGCATCATCAGATGAGCAAATACTGATCAGCTTCACCCATCTTTCCTGTCACAAGAAATCAGGGACAATTCAATGTAATCCCTCACTTTGAAAATGAAGAAAATTAATATTATCATAATTAAATGACTCAATTATTCAACTGAAGCCAGAATTTGCATCCAAAAGTTTCAAATTACAGGTTATTCAGTGAATAATCACAGTAACAGACTTTCTTAACTGACTTTAATTTCTACATAATAACTTGTATTTATGAAAAATCTTCCAATGACTTCTTGGTACGCTTAAGGTGATTACAATATATTCTCTTAAATCCTAAATTTACCCTATGAGACATTGCACGAGCATATGCTTTCTTGCCTGCCTCTCTACCCTATTGCTGCTACACTCTAGCTACATGAACTTCTTTTCAATTGCTCAGGTACAACAAACTCCTCCTTTTCTTTGAATACGTGGTCTCTCTCTTCTGAAACATTTTTCTCCTCATTGTCTCAGTGCTGGCTTTCTTTTATCATTCTGGTCAGTTTGAAAGTCATCTTGTCTGAGAAGCCAGACCAGACCACCAAACACCGGGAGATATTCCCAGTTGCCCTCCTACTCTGCCTTTTTTTCCTCTCTTATTTCATTGCTTTAGCTCCTTTCACCACCGTGATCACAGTTTTAGCACACATTCTAACAGAGGGAGTGGAATCTATCTATCTTGACCATACATCCACTATCGAGAAAGATCCTATGATGAGAAGTTGGTTGAAGCTAAGTTTTTACTGCAATTTATACTTAAATTCCAGTTAACTAGGACAGAAACACTTATGTGTCACTCAGGATAAATTCTCCATGATTTTATAAGTTTGGAGTTAATTAAAAAGGTGGATGGATAGGTAGACAGATAAATAGAGAATGACGCGCAAAGTAACCTCAGATGAAAATCAAAATCTTTAACAGCTTTATTATTACAGAGTTTCCCTTGCATCGTAAGGAGCCAGTATAATGTTAAGGAAGACATGATTAAACCATAATACTCTAAGCTACCATAGTGATAAAAAATGCTTAAAAATATAACCCTGATAATAACTAGAACTCCTGTGGCCCACTATAAGGTACATTTAAAATTCTGTTCACATCCCAGGTACATTTAAAACTCAGTTCACAGACAAAAGTAAATGAAGAGTTAAGTCCATTATTTATCTGCATTGTAAATGATTAAATAAATAGGATTTCATTTATAACCTTGAAAAAACATTTACAAATTCTCATTCATTGTCTCCCCAGTGCTCTTTGAACATCTCATGAGCCACACTCCTAAAATCCCCTGGCCCCAGTAGCCTGTGAGCTTTTTGTTCTCTCTGAGTTCCCCAGCTTGTTGCCATACGCATAATCTCAATTTCTCTGGACATTTTCCCCACTTTGCTAGTACCTTCTTTTTTTTCTCTTTCCAGTTCACAATTTTATCACCGCATCTCTTCTAGAACCTTAGTTCAGCACTGTAAAATTCCAGCAACAGTTTGAAAAGGGACATTCTCTTTACAGAGATGGGGACAAAGAAGGAGGAGACATTGAATTGGGCGAATGCTAATGATAAAGACCAATAAATTCTCCTGGTGCTTTATTTGATCCCTGCACAGAACACATACTCGAAAATAACAATGGTATTTGTGTTTCATCAAAGGGTCTTCATTTTTATTCCCTAAGTTGTCAAAAGACTTATTTCCTCATTAAAACACAAGTAGATTAAAGTCTTGTGTTATTTTTCCATTGTTGTTGCATTGTTATTCACTTACACTTATAGGCAACTAGGGATAAAAAGACTAAAAAATTATGAAATCAAAACAGGCATAACTGATTCAAGAAAGTGTAGGGAGAAAAGAAATTAATTTTAAGATAAAAAGTGCAGTAATTAGAATAAAAATGAAATAGAATAAAAACTACATGGAATTGCATTAATGAGAAAAAGAGTAAAATTGCATGCAATGCCAATTCACTAAGAATGTATTATGGAGAAAAAAATATGAAAGGAGATTAGAAATCAATGGAAAACAGATCAATGCCTTCACACATGTGGGTTCAAACAATGGAGAAAATTGCCCTGGCCAGTGTGGTGTAGGTTTTAAAACAGGTTTTAAACAGTGTGGTGGAGGCTCATCCTGCAAACAGAAAGGTTGAGGTATCCATTCCCTGTCAGAGCACATGCCTAGGTCGTGGGTTCGGTCCCCCATCAGGGTTCCTATGAGAGGCAACTGATCAATGTTACTCTCTCACATTGATATTTCTCTTCTCTCTCTCTCCCTCCCTTCCCCTCTCTGTAAAATCAATCAGCACATTCTCAGGTGAGCATTTAAATAAATGTAGAAATTTTTGTGCATAAATCTTGAAGACATAGCATCTAAAATTATTCATGGATTTTTAAGCTAAGTAAACATTGAATATTGAATATGAAAAATATTAACACCTGGATGTATCATGAACAAACTTCAGAACATCAATGATTAAAATAAGATTTTAACTGGCCTGACTTGCTATTTTTTAAACAATAGATTTCAGCAGCTAATAGAGGATGTTTTCAAAATGCAGATAAAATCTCTGACAATCTAGAGGTTAATAGAAAATGAAATTATCACACAAGAGTGATGACAAAATGAAGACATGTTCAAATATACAAGTTCTGAGTGCACAACTTACAGAGTAAATAAACTACTAAAGCTAATTCTTCAGCAAATGTGAACACAGAGGGGAGGGGAGAGACACCAGTAACAATCGTGAGCAGAGACTGACATAATATATTGCAAATGTAATTAATTAGTTAACTATAAACTGAAACAATAACTAACCTTCATGTCCAGAATATATTAAAACTAACCTTTAAACAAAAATAAACATGAAAAATTGGTTACTTTTTATTTAAAATATGATGCTGTCTGGAGGAGCAATAACAACTTCAGACTTTTGAAATAAAAATATATGGTTCATTATGAATATTGTATAAATACAAAGCACATGGTGTATAGTAGCAGCATATAATGTAAAACAGTATGTTTGTATACATACACTCTATCATATACAATATATCCAAAAACGATATTACTTCACATGTTATTTAATTTATAGGAGTGATATACATAGTGGATCCTCTGCAACTTGCTTTTTTAATCAAACATATCTTCAGATTTTTCATATCGATACATTTAAACCTTGCCTGCTAGTTTTAACTGTTATACATACAGTGCTCCAGGCTAAGAATGTACCACAATTCGATCACCTATTACTTCCTTCATGGACACGCTGAGCATTTTTTTCCTGTGCACTCTCAGTTTGTGTCATAATCAACACATCCTAAATTTTCTAGACAATGCCAGATTGCTCACAAAAGTAAATTTACCCTTTGGTACTCCTATCAGTTGTGCGTGCATCTAGCACTTGGTAGTACCGTTTTTAACTTTGTGTCAATTTGAACTGTGCAATGATAGTACTTCCGTCTGCATTGCACTGATCACTAGTTTGGTTGAGTTTTTATATGGTTTACTACTTTTCAGGGCTCTTCTGATACATTTTTCGTTCAATACGGGAAAACATTCTTATGTAGCTATTTGAGATCTTACTTTAGCAAAATCGAATAGTAAGTCCAAAAGGTGGAATGACAGCATTCGGAAAGCACAGAGTCCTGCATAAGACAGGTGCAAAAAGGGTCACGGCCAAGGGGGCATTGCCTACAACACTTTAAAAAATAGAAAGAAAAAAGAAAAAAGAGAAACTAATAGATTTCTATGTTTATCTTTGCATTTCTCAATATTATTATGAGACATTTGAGATCCCTGAAAGAAGATTGGGAAAAATGTTAATAATAGGTACATGGAACATTCAAACATATTTTAAAATATGAAATTATTATTACCTCAAGAAAAAGCAAATGTTTGAGAAAGAAGAGAAAGACTGTAAAGGATACAATAAAAGGGGCCTGAAAGCAAATGTGGTTGACTTCATTGCTGCCCAGACCCTACTTGAAAACACAGACTGGCAACCAAACAATGTTTTACTGGTCGGCCTGTGGAAGGCTTTAAAACCTGCATCACCTTCCCTCAGGATCCCTGAAGTCCTACCTGCTCTAGTAGGAATCTCAGAGACACAGTTTTATTTGGTCTAGGAGCCTCCATGCTCCTGGTACAAGATGCAGGTAAGATTTCCTCCAGGTAAAGGCTGTTGGAGATGACCAGAGGCCTCAGGTTGAGCTCACCATTCACTGCTCCCCTGGAAATAAACAAAATTTATGGCCCTTGGTGATACTAGAGCCAAATGCACTCTCATTCATTTTAACTCTCAGGAGTTTTCTACCCCTCTTAGTGCCATGGAAAGCTACAAAGGGCAAATGATTATGGTCAGGAAATTGCCTTTGACACTGGAAATCAGGTGTTCTGTTCCATAAAAGTATAAGGTTTTCTTCCCTCCCCTCTTTAATACCAGAGGACATATAGTGCATAGATATTTCACAATGTCAAACTCTGCAAACCTCTACTGGTGAATTCTGCCTCTGGAATCAGTGCTAAAGGGAAATTCCAATAAGGAACCAATATGTCTACAACCCCCTTGAAGAATGGTAACTATCAAACAATATAAATTGCCTGGGAGGTCATCAGGAAATAGGAAAAACTATCCTGAGTTCCCAACTAGTAAGGGATGAACAAGTTGATTATATTGGCCTCCTTAAAAGTGAGGGTTCTGCCCTGGCTGGTGTGGCTCAGTGGATTGAGCGCAGACCTGTCAACCAGAGGATCACAGTTCAATTCCCAGTCAGGGCACATGCCTGGGTTGCAGGCCAGTTCCCAGCAGAGGACACATGAGAGGCAACCATACATTGATGTTTCTCTTTTTCTCTCTTTTCCTTACCCTCTAAAGATAAATAAATAAAATCTTTAAAAAAATGAGGGTTCTAACCATGCCTTCTTTGCATGCCCAAGCTTTCTTTTGTCACCTCACAAACAGTCTGCCTCCATTAGTTCATTAGCAAAGCCTGTACAGAGACTCTCATCAAATAAACAGGGACCAGGGGGTCACAATTCAAAGGTCCCAATATGCAAGACTGGACAAAAGAACATGACATTGAATGGAGGTCCCATCTACTCTATAACCTGCAAGTAGTAGGGTTGATAGAAAAGAGAATGGAATGTTAAAGAAGCAAATTAAAGTATTAACAGGCAAAACCACTTTTGCTGGGTGGACTAAAGTGCTGTCTCTGGGTTTAAAACATTTGAAAGTTCAACCAGTAGGGCCTGTTGCCCTGTATGCCAGTCTGAGGACCCCTGACAAGACACCAGCACCGTAAAGGTAAGGAAGACAGCCATTGCCCTGATGCATCATGGATTGCCGTGCTAAGCAGCTGATAACACGAAGCCCCACCAAGCCTGGAGAAGGAGTTACCTATCATAATTTGCAATAGGATGTCCCACCAGCATGAGTGCTACTTCACACCCCCGGTAAAAGAGAACTACTCAATGCCCACTGAGATTCCCACTATCCTGTTGCAAGGTGGACCTGTGGAAACACATTCTACCTGGAATGGTACACCCATTATTAAAACATGGGAGAAGGTCTAGGGTTCTGGTCTGTCATAGTCCACCCCCAGTCTATCTCCTCATGCCTGACAATGCTGCCTTTCCTGGACAACAGGTATGGTATGCACAACCAGGTCAGATTCCTAAAGCTTCAAACCTCCCCCTCCTCAAGGCCAGGTGGTCACATTCTATTTTCCACTGGTACAACCATTTGATCACAGCCTTTTTTCCTCTATTGGCCTGCAGGACATTAGGGCACATATAGAAGTCCTTACTAAAGTCACCCAGCAAGCCTTAAATGATACGTGACAAAACCTGTCTTTGATGAACACTGAAATGTTTCTCATGAGGAAAGCTCACCTCCAAAATAAAATGGCCTTGGCCATTACTACTGCCTTACAAGGAGACACCTGTGCCATTATCGAAACAGAATGTTGTGTGTTTGTAACCTGATGAGTATGCAAATGCATCATCTTTATTAAATCACATGAGAACCCAAGTGAATGCCCTAAGTGATCTGACTCCCCACTAAGGGAATGGAATAAATTAGTAGTTTAGAATATAGACCTCCTGGTGGGGGGGAAAGTTAATTATTTCGGGAATCATCTTAATCTATATTTTCTCTTGTATGTCCCTATATATGTGCTGTGGCACCTGCCTTTAATGCAGCCATGTAGTCACCAAATAAGCCACCTCAATGCTGGTGAAACCCCTTGCTGACCCCTCAGGGAACACTGCAAAAGAGGTGGGCATATAAGATTGTAAGGGCTGGTCACCAAGGGGTGGAATGTTAGAGAAGGTCATGGAGGTAACATGACTGCTGGTTGACCCTAGAGCTGAACCTGAGCAACCAGAGGCTCTTCAATCCCTCCACTGTGTTTGGCATGCAGGTTTCACCCACCATTCCCACAGCCAAACCTGTTTTTAAGGACATGGCCTTAAGAGAATAAGGAGTTGAGACCATCTGGACTGAATACATAACTGAATCCAGTTAATGCCTCTGTATAAACTTTTAAGATTCTGATGGCAGGTCCAGAAATCTACTCATCTTGCTGTCACCCAAGACAAGTCTATAAGAACACTCCCTTGCTTATTAAAACTATGACCTACTAATCTGGAGAGGCCTGCCTTTTTCTTCCCTCTCCTTGCTCTCTACGTTATGGGTCAAGCTCCAGATTTTAACCAGGAAGCTTCCATGTTGTGAGACAACACTTCTGCCACAGGGACCCAGTCCCCTGTCCTGCTTGAGATGATTCAACTTCTGCCAGCGAGTCTTCAGTATATTTTTTCATTGCATCTGGGGTATATCCCAGACCACCTCACCCTCCTGCTCAGAGTCCCTACAGCCCCAGCATCTAGTCTGGACAAGTGGTACCAGGTAGTCTGCCAGCACTTCAGGAGCCAATGGACATCTTCTGGGGGACCAGCCTCTCCTCAAGCCCAAGCTTGGGCCCCTTGCCAGGAGGGCAGCAACTCCATTAGGCCTGTTAGTTGCTTGCCATAGTGGGGCCTGCAGACATGGCTCCCAGCACCTGGAGCAGACTGCATCCTGCTAGTGTGAAGGTCTGAGCAGCTGAGAAATCACAGCCTCAGAAACATGGTCTGTAGCTGGTCGCTGCCCCAGGTACTTAGGCACTTCTGGTCTGTTTCTAAACTGGCCCCCAGCCCTGCCTGTGGCTGCCCAGCAATTCCTCTACCCAGGTAAATAGACAATTGAGATTTATATGTTACCTTTAATACAATACTAACAGAACTGACACAGGAAAATTCTAAGAGGCTTGAAGTATTTGGAAGAACTAGCAGAGTAGGGAGGAAAAATCTTCCTTAATAAATGCTATTTTTATCATGGCAATTCTTTGCTTAATACAACGTGTTCATCTATAAAATGAGGGCCGGGCTACATGTGCCCTATATCCCTTTTCTGGATCTGAGATCTGATGACTCTAACACTCTCTCTGCCAAGTGACCTCTGTCATCACCCTGGTCAACTTGCCATATGTTTCAACAGGGTGGAAGACATTAAACATGCAGAGCCTATTTGTATGTGTGAAGTGTACTTGAAAGATTTCTCTATAAAATATATATAAAGTACAAAAATAACCAATGTTAAATCCTTAAGAAATATTCATTAGTATTAATCCATTATTCATTTTTGTATCCCTTGCTGTAACTAAGAATTCCAACAAACTTTTGCTGCATGCAAAATAAGAGAAAGAAAAGAAAAAGGAAGCATTTATTTGAGGTTTGTCTGTCATGTGACATTTGTTTGAAAGAAAGATCTTAGAGTAAATGCATCAGACTTTGCAACACATGAGAGTGCAGAGCTGAAAAGCTCCCACAATCATTATATTTCTACACCATATCTCTAAAGATTCCCCTGTAAACCACCACAGTTGGGTTCTGTCTCTGCTCCTACATGAATTACTGTAAGTGGTTGGATGATACGATGGGGAGAAGGCAGAATGGAGTAAAGACAGGACCCCTACCAATGACCACTGGGAGGTATCTCATTTTTCATTGTTTCCATTTTAGTGATTCAAAAATCATTGTGTATTTTTCAACTTACCTATAAAAGATCAAGTTGACAATAAACAACTATACTGAGTTCTGAGCATCAAGATCAAAATCAAGGTTTTATTTCTCCTTTTCTGAATTGCCTAAGAGTCTATCAGTACTGTGTAAATTTTTACCAGTGTTAAATCCATCTGATAAAAGTAATATTGTTATTGCTGTGGTGGCGTTAACATGGATACTACTCATAATCTATGTAGTATGTGATATAATATGTGACTGTGGAAAATTCTTCCCTAAAAATTTTAGTATACATAGTCACACAAATATTAATTATTAAGTATTTAACTAATACAAATGGCAGCAGTTAAATTCATATCAGTCTGTCAGTATTCAAAAGACACAGTGTTTTCTGGTAAATAATCGTGAATTAAAAAAAAAACCCTGCAGATAAAAGCTCGTGCTTAATTGAAAAAGAAGCCATTTCATACATACATGTTTTATAAAAATTGGCCCTGGCTGGTGTGGCTAAGTGGATTGAGCGCTGACCTGTGAACCAAAGGGTTGCTGGTTCGATTCCTAGTCAAGGCACAAGCCTGGGTAGGGCCAGGTCCGCAGTTGCGGTTGGAGAAGAAGCAACCACGCACTGATGTTTCTCTTTCTCTTTCTCCCTCCTTTACACTCTCTTTAAAAATAAATAAATAAAATCTTTAAAAACTAAAAATATGAATAAAATTGCTCTCTTACCCTTGAGACCACATGCAAGAAATACTTTTCTTCTCTTTTCTCCACTGAGGGTTTTAAACTTTGCCTCTGTTCTTTTCATCTCCTCATAGCTTATACTTTTGTTCCTATTTTTTCCATTTCTTTGTTAAAATCCTATACTTTTGCTCCTTCTTACAAGGTCCCTTTGACTAAAAGACTCCTAAAAAGTCAATCCATTGCCCTCTTTCAAAATAAGTGCCATTTCACGCATAGAGTTCTAATTGGCCAAACTGGGAAAAAGAATGTTTTTGTCTTTCTATTCAGGAGACCAGAGCAATTTGTTTTAGCCCACTTCTGATACAAGTAGGCTTTCATTCTCTTTAGATACAATGAAAAGAAAATTAGAACATGACTGATTTCTACCACAGCCGTATTGTTTCTCTAATTTTTAGCTTAAAAAATGGGAGGGAGAGGGGAAGGGTTTCAGGAACAACTATAAAGGACACATGGACAAAACCAAGGGGGCGTTGAAGCAAGGGAGGGAGGTGCAGATGGCTGGGGCGGGGAGAGGAGGGGGGAGTGGTCGAGGGTAAATGCAGACAACTGCAATTGAACAACAATAAAATAATTTAAATAAATAAATAAAAATAAAATTATATTTTGAACCATTTGTACACAAATTATTTAAAAGAAGATCATTGTTATTTTATAACAAGTAGGTGAGGAAAGAGTGAGAAGTCAATTGTTTGTCTCGGGTCTAATACAACAGTTATATTTTAAATTCTTAGTTGAATTGCTCTTACTTTGAACATTGCCATCTGACATGTCTCTTGCCCCTTGTACAACACATTTTCGCTTTGCATGCTTTATTTGTCTTGCTAATTAATTAAAGTCAAAGGGCTTCTTGGGAAGAAAGCAACATCTTTTAGGCTGACCTTCTGAGAAATGTAAGCCATTGTAGAGGGAATTATGGTAATAAAAGTAAAGTCAAAAAACTGAAGGTGAGCAAAAAAAAAAATGAACTTGGCTCCCTCCCCTCATAGATAACTTGAAAAAAAAATGAAGCCTAATTTCAGAACACATATTTATTACTTTTAATTTCTTACTATCACTACGGCTTTTTGTATTACTCACTGAAAGGCTTTCATTGTATAAGGTGATGTTTGCTAGTATAGCATGCTCACCGTCTAATCTCAAATATCTAAACCACGGTTAGAAGTCAAACCTGGGTGCTTCTCTTCTTTGTCATCCTAAGAGCATCTAGCACATTGTCCTGGTATCAATATCTACTCAGTAAATATCTTTTAAATGGATAACTAAATTAAGGGAGGTTACAAGTATTTATTGATTATACCTAATTTAAAACATAGCTCAGGGCACCAGTTTAACAATTAGAGTCCTTTAGTGAGTTTATGGCTTAGACCCTGATCAGGTACAAGTATACTATATTTATAAAATTCAAAATAATTATCATATGAGCTTTTACAAAACCATCTGAAAATACACACCGAGAAATTGCTGCTATGATGCTTTTTCAAAAAGCAGTGGACAGGAAAAAAAAAGTTAAAAAGTCTTGTCAGAATGAAAAAAAATCAATGAGAGGTGAACTGAAATAGTTATAGGCCCCCAATAAATGCAATTCATATTGATGCAGCACTTGTTTAAGCTTCTGTGAACGTGCTGGTGTTCCACAATGTGGCACTCTATCAATAATCTCTCATGTTCACTGAAACACTGCTAGCTCTTCTTGGAGGCAGCTCTGAATGTCATCTATGATGTCACAGAAACCACAGACAGGACCCAGATACATAGAAACATGCATGCATATATGTACACACAACATATGTACCTGCAGGTAAAACACATTTGTTGGTATTCACCTAATACATACATTCCAATGTCATTAATGGAAACTGAGAAGAACTTTGACTCTGGGAACTTCCCAAAATCTTGGAACATGAATTAAGGAACATTTGTTCTGATTAAAAGTTTATAGCTTGTACGTCTTAATCATGGGGGTGTAGAGTATAGCCTAGCAAATATAGTTAATAATATTCTAATAACTACATGTGGTGTCAGATGGCTATGAGATGTCAGGATTATCACTTAGTAAGTTATGTAACAATAATCACTAGGTGTATACCTGAAACTACTATAATATTATATGTCAACTGTAATTAAAAAATAAAACATGATTTTAAAAGTTTATGATTTATATAGGTCAGTATATGTGTATGGACTTTTCTCATATATTTCTATGGCTTTCAAGAAATGCAAAGTTAATGATTCCCAGACCTTAGAGGAACACAGTGTGATGCCCTTCAGCGCAAACAATGTTCTGGGGTATATCTTAATTCAGGAAAACTCTAAAGAGTTTTTTTTCCCCAATTATTAAAACCAAGTGCTAAGATTTTAAAAATCCAAAAATATTTAATATATAATTGCCCAATCATTTATGGAAAAGAAGAAAGTTTTAAATGATGAGAAAGGTTAAGTTTTTTAGCTATTGTTAATTTGGGGTACAATCAATTTATAATATGTAACGTACTCCCAGTAATTATCCCAAGACAATAATTCAAGAGAGGAAAAAAGATCCTTTCTTCTCCAAATTATGGAAAAAACTGTACTATTTCTTATCATTATTTCCTGTTGGTCCCCACCATCAGAAGTTTACCTGTAAAATAAAATATACTAAATATTTGATAAAACAATTAATGCATTATAAAATAGAGGTGTGTTTAAAGTATTGTAACAACATAAATTACAGAAACCAATCTCATTTTAAGAGAGAGTGAGGCTTGAAGAATCTAGAAGAATCAAAAATAGCTAGCCAGCTAGAAAAGCCTGCCAGGAAGAAGAGAACTTTCATACAAAAGCCGATGGATATGGCTTCTAGAATAGACCTTCCTGGGCACAGGAAGGTGCAGGCCATACGGCAATGGGCTTTTCATATCATGCCGATCAGTGTCAACTCTCTTCCAGAGAGAAAATGAAGGGATTTGAGCAGGGAAACAACCTGATCAAATCTGCATTTTAGAAAGAATATTGTGGTACCCAAGTGAGTTATATTTTATTAAAGAGAAAAATACTACCAAAAGAAAGATAATTCTAAACCTACGTAAAAAAAGTGTTGGAAGCTATTTTTAGGAACTAAACCATGGAATTTCCAGAGTGGGGATAGAAAACAATGGGTTTTGAAAATAAGTAAAATGTAGAATTGACAGGAATTGATGAAAATTCATAAATTGGAAGTTAATTATAAGGAAGAAAAGAAGAGAACCATGTTTTGGACATGGGGAATTGCACAGATTTTTATGCAGTTCACCAAAATGAATAACTCAATGAAAATGTAAAATTTACAAGGTAGAGGATTAAGAAAATGAATAATAGCTTTAAGTTTAGAAAAACTGAATTTAAGGTACTCTGAAGTGCCTGTGAAAGTTTTTCATGATAAAATTATGAATAAAGTTCTGATAGTCAAAAGCTAAGGTTATGCTAAATTCAACAATCACTTTTCCCCCTCATGGTACGGTGTCTGAGGGGTTCTGCTGATGTGGGCTGGGTTTGAATCATCGCAGAAGGGCTCGCTCATGAATCTGTAGTCAGCTGGGGCTGTAGCTGGGAGACAGTCGAACATAAGGACTATTGGAAATTACAAATTGCTCACCTCACATCCTCCCTACCCTTGACAACACCTGTGTCTCTTCCATCATCTAGGTGTGGTGAAAGTAAAAGTTACCATTGTTGAATACATGAGGACATTTTAAGTCTGTTTTATTAGCTGGCACATCCAGTAGTTGCAGAAATCATTTAGTTAATGGCAGAAAATGCATATAAAGGGTGGCTGGGAAACAGATGCTGAAATGCTCAATAATTGGGAATTTATTATATAACATGTAGCAAATAAGAAAATTAATTGAAAACTTGAACAAATAGTACTATTATTATAATCACATCAAATATGTACAAAGCCAGTTACAATTGGATAAAAATGTTGAAAAGGACCTTTTAAAGCGAAAGTGTAAGACTTGCGGGTCAAAATGTTTAACTTTTTAAAATTATTACAAATATATAATTTTAGAATAATATGAAAATTATCCCTGACAAGTGTGTCTCAATGGATTGAGCACCAGCCTGTGAAATGAAAGGTCACTAGGTCAGTTCCCAGTCGGGGCACATGCCTGGGTTGAGAGCCAGAGCCCCAGCTGGGGGTGTGCAAGAGGCAACCACGTAGCTCTCACACATTGATGTTTCTTTCCCTCCCTTTCTCCATCCATTACTCTCTCTCTAAAAAGGTAAATAAATAAAGTCTTAAAAAAAAAAAGAAAATTAATGTTTAAAAATGTAATTCTGACATGGTTAGTTAATATTATAGGAAATACATATTTTATAGGATGCAAATTTAGTTCCTTATCCATAAATAAGAAATGGCTCATGAAAAGTTTTATTTGCACAGGAAAAATATTTCTGATGCTCTTATCTGAGAAAGTAAACTTTGATGAATAATATTAGCTATTATAATATAGCACCTAAAAAGAAGCAATTTAAAGGGTTATGTTTATCTTAAGTTATAGCTCAAAATGAATCATAAGCCCATTTTTATTAAAATACTCAGTGTGGCTTGTTGTACTTTTAGGATCTATAATGACTTCCTCAAAAAAAGGAAAATGTCCACCTTAGACTTCATTGCACATTTTTTTTTTTAACTTTAAGGCAATATCTTCTATCTAAAATGGCTCTCTGTTCCTCACTTTTTGTTTTGGAAATAAGTTTATAGCTATTTTTGGAGAATATGAAGCCACATTGAAACCTCTGAAAGCAGAAAGAAGAACTTTGGGTAAATGTCTAAATACACACATTCATATAGTATAATTTGCTCATAAAGATTAAATTCAAAATAAGTTTTTATGAGGGTTTAAATGATAAAGAGTAGATGTCCCAAGACCCATCCGAATAATTGCCTGCCTGCATGTCCAACAAACATTGCCTTTAACGTCGATTTAATCATCCAGAGAAGTGGAATGACTGAATGACATCCCTAGGTTCATGCTGACAACAGCGAGAGAGAGGGAAAACATTTGGAACAAACAACAAAAGCACACAATGCCCCATGGGCTCTTATTCTTACTGACACTCACTACATGGTTTGGGGAGCTGAGTTAAATTGACTTCAAAACTTTACTAATAACCTAATCTTTCATGTGGTTTTTTAGACCTACTGAACTAGTGAGAAGTAGGAACATTAATGTCTACCTTTATGGCATATACAGCCCATGTGGTAGCCTTGTTGCCAGCATACATAAGACATTTGCTCACTCCATACAGGTCTGGCCAGGATGGGAATACCACATGACAGGAACAGGTCTGTCTGATCATTGTTATATGAGGATCTCCCTCCATATAACAGTAAAATATGAATTAAATCTTTCACATTCTCATCTGGCAACTCTAAAGGTTCGTAATAAATTCCTGAGCATGATACCTCACCCAAAGTTGTCTTTATGTCTATAGAACAAAAATGTTTTTTGCCTGTATGGTAATTAGCAGGTGGAAATATGCAAAAGAATACCTTGCTTCAAGGTTTCAATAAAAATGAAATCAAGTTACATAATATGATAATTCAGAATAATTTTTGTTATTTAAAAATAACAATTAGGTTATTAAAGAACTCATTCAGTTTAATTCAAAGGGTGAATGAAGTTAATTTCATTTCTTTTTAAACCTATTCTTTCTTAAGAATGGTAGAGGAACTTTTTTTAATAGACTTAATTGTGAAAGCTCAGTATATTGAGCATAATTCAGTAACCCATCTTAAAAATAACTTTACCACCATCAGCAAAAATTCAAACTTTCTCTGTAATTATTTATATTCAAATTAATTTCAGCCTAAACCTTCATTTAAAGATGAACAGGTCATGATGCTTTCAAGTTAATTTTAGAGAAACATGTGTTAAGAAAGAAAACTGCTCATAGAAAATGGTTGTTTGAGAATGAAAAATACTCTGTAGGTACAGCCATATAGTCAATTCTACACACAAACCAAATGCTATCAATCAGTTTTAGCAAAATTTCTTTCTGAGCCCAAACATCTGCAAGACCATGGACAACAAACCCATTACTCTGCTTTGGTATATCAGTTGAGACCTACTTTCCATCCTTTGGGTAGACCCTCTGAATATTTGCCTCCACAAATTATGAGAAAGCTAGGTTGTCGTAGATTCCCTTTTGTTCACTCATTATTGCAGCCCTACTTTTCCCTTCAGGAAACTCTACTTACACATAGAAAAAAAATTACTGTATAGTGTGTATTGTATGCCTGGCACTGTCCTAGATGAATAATTGCCACTTTAATCCTGAGAATGAAGCTTTATTAACTGCCAACACACTGTTAACAACTGTAACATCAAAACCTGTATCTTTTTCTATAAAATAAAAATAAATAAATAAATAACATTTGATGGGTTTTCTAAGATTCCAAAGATGGTGAATTTTTAATCAGGTTTTATTTACCTCCATAGTCTTCATGTTTTTCCATAGCAGGATTCAGAGTTCTTTCCTACACTGAATCACCTACAGAATGTTCACTGTCATCATGTCTATCGCTGTACACAGAAAGTAAATGAAGGCCAGAGGAGAGATCACATATTTCAACCATATGCTTAAACAAAAGACTAAGAAACACCTAAAGTTACAATAAAAGTGATTTTATTATAAATGTAAATTTACAATTTTATTGTTGTGTAAATGATTTAGATTAATGGATGATGTCTCAGATTCAAGTCCCATGTTCATAGAATTTTGAGTGCTGTTTAATTTTGTTTTGGGTCTGTTTTATTTAAACCGTTTTTCAACTTGCAAATCCTAAACACAGTCCTTGATACTTAGAGTGTGATTGGAATGCTTTGTAATGCTTTCTCTAATTATGACTCATGTTATTTGGTTTACACAATAAAGTTCTGAAAGACTTCCCTTTTCTCAGTTCTCCTAAGGGTAAAATGTTGAAGTTCTTTTCTTATATATTACTCAATAAAATGTTCACTTAGAATGAAAAGTTCATTGTTATGATGAAACAGTTGCCGCTATTGTATATTAATCTTACAATTAATACAATTGTTTACAATTAATACAGTTATTTCAGGAACATAACAAATTGAGTGAACTTAAAAATTTTGAGTCAGTTCATCATGAGAACAAGAAGTTTGCTTCTGTTCTTATTGTTAGCAGAGCTCACTCCCATAGCAAGCAAATAGGCCTTCCAGTTGTCAGATTTTTATGTACGCCTCACCTGCTTTATAAACAGATTAGAACAACTAATTTTGTCTTACAGTGATTTAGCTAGCTTCTGCAACTATTTAGCTATTGTGATAGTATAGAGCTAGCTCTAACTCCAGACAGCTGGCATAAAAAACATTATCAGAATTTTCTTCCTTGAAAAGACCACAGAAAATAGGTTATTTTGCTTATTTGGTTACTTTGGGAAGTGTTTAATTGCATAATCCCCAGGGGATTTTCCAATTTAGTAAATAAAAGAATATATATATATATATGTGCGTATATATATATATATATATATATATATATATATATGGGATTATGCTCACTCTTCTTCTTGATTTTTTAAAATTGTTGTTCAAGTACATTTGTCTCTATTTTCACCCCACCATGCCCTCATGTCCCACCCATCCCTGCCTCTAGACCTGAAACCCACCCACTTTGGCTTTGTTCATGTGTCCCTCATCCATGTTACTTGATGCTCCCCCATTGTCCCCTATTATCCCTCTCCCTCCTCCTCTCTGATTATTATCAGATTGTTCTATATTTCAATGTCTCTGGCTGTATTTTGCTCACTTGTTTGTTTTGTTGATAAGGTTTCACTTATAGGTGAGATCAAATTGATAGATTATAAAGAAGAAACCTTTCTCAATGGTTTGAGAACATGCCCTTGGACTAATCAATATATGAGAGATATATAACTACTTTTAATATTCAATATTTTATATTGTTTAATTTGTCTATCATGAACCTATTTATTGGTCAAATATAGATACCAAATAGTCAGCTGTAACATTCTCTAAGACCTTTTTAATTTTGACTTGGAAACAAATGTCAGGTATGATGTATATTAAAAGTGTTTATACATATTAGAATTTCAGCCTGATGATTAAAAATCATCACATGTTTATTATGTACAATTTAAGAAAGATTATATATATAATATCTATTACACTTCAGTTTTTTTATAGTTTAATATACACATAAATTTCAGTTTGATAACATTGGGATCATGACTATTTTTTAAAGATTTTAATTATTTATTTTAGAGAGAAGAAAAGGGAGGGAGAAGGAGGGAGAGAAAGATTGATGTGTGGTTTCCTCTCGCACTCCCCCAGCTGGAGACCAAGCCTGCAACCCAGGCATATACCCTGGCAGAGGATCGAATAGGTGACCCTTTGGTTTTCAGGCCCACACTCAATCCACTGAGCCACACCAGCCAGGGGATAAAATCATAACTATTATTAACTATAATGTATTCTGAATACTTGAAATACTAATAATTATGAAAGAATATGATTTTGAAGCTGTAATAAGTTTTTACTCTTTGGCTACAATAAAATATATTATCAGAAATTTAGTTCTCAGATTCATCTATTATATTTAAATCATTTTGTCTATCTTAAAATCAATTACAAAAACAGTATTTTATCAAAGGCATTGAAAATTTAAAATTTCATACATTTTGACACGCTGCCTGTAATATAATGATAAAGGATGTAACTCAGATATAAGCAACATAATATACTGAGCATTTGCTAAGCATATTCATCTCCCAGTATTATTTTTATATAACAAAATTTTTAAACATATTACATATACAGGGTCCAGCAGAAGTAAGCCTTGCTTGAGTGTGATTGGTAGGTTAATAATATGAGTGTAATAATTTATAGTTTTAATTTGAACATTTCACCTAAAATGTCATATGATGTGCTTGAGTGCTTGAGTGTGATATTGTTATATTACAGAACTACAAGTTTATGACTTTGTAATAAAAGATTTTGTAATACAAAGGCATATTATTTGTTCTGGGCACTACTAGAAAATAATGAAGACTCATAATATTTTTAAAAATCACCAAAAAAGAATCAGATTCACAATAAAAAATATTGAATAAACATAACCCAAATTATCTGCAGTAGCAGAGGGTGGCAAACGGATGGTAGCAAAATTCTCAGTTTAGAGTTAATTAATAATGGAATAATAAATTTCAGAGGTCCCTGGAGTCAATGGCAGCATGATTACTAGGAAAATTGCATTGCAAATAAATGAAACTATGTTCTTCTTGACTTCAATCTAGATAAAAGAAATCTCTCCCTCCTGTAGTAGAGTCAGAGAAACAGGGCAGTACCCCAGCCCAATGGCATTAGAACGGTGTAGCCCCATTCACAGAAGACAAATGATGGGCACACCCTGTCTTTACCCTCTCTCTTCATCAAGAAGCCAAGTTCCAATAATCAATAACTGGAACAATAAAAAGAGGAGCACATGGATGGATATTCAGCATCAATTTTTAGCAGATTACCAACAATCATTAAACTTTGAAGGAAGTCTAAACAATTTTAAAGAAATAATTCAATTTAACAAACAAAATAAATAACACACGGACAAGCAACTTTAAATTTAAAAATGCTTAAAGCTTTGAACTGTTGATGAGGTTCAACTTACAGGTGAGGTCATACGGTATTTGTCTTTCACTGCCTGACTTATTTCACTCAGCATAATGCCCTCTAGATCCATCCATGCTGTCACAAAGGACAGGAGCTCCTTCTTTCTTTCTGATGCATAGTATTGCATTGTGTAAATGTACCATAGTTTTTTGATCCATTCATTTACTGATGGGCACCTAGGTTGCCTCCAGAACTTGCCTATTGTAAATTGTGCTGCTATGAACATTGGGGTGCATAGGTTCTATTGAATTGCTGTTTCAGCACTCTTAGGTTATAATCCCAGCAGTGGATTTGCTGGGTCAAAAGGCAGATCCATGTTTAATTTTCAGAGAAAATTCCATACTGTTTTCCACATTAGCTATACCAATCTGCATCCCCACCAACAATGTAGTAGGGTTCCCTTTTCTATACAATCTCACTAGCACTTGTTGTTTGTTGATTTGTTTATATGATGGCCATTCTGATCAGTGTGAAGTGGTATCTCATTGTGGTTTTAATTGGTATCTCTCTGATGGCTAGTGATGGTGAGCATCCTTTTAAATGTCTCTGGGTCCTCTGCATGCTCTCCTTGGAGAAGTATCTGTTCAAGTCCTTTGCACATTTTTTTAATTGGATTGTTTGCGTTCCTAGAGTGGACTCATGTGAGCTCTTTATGTATTTTGGAGAACAAACCCTCATCTGAGGTATCATTTGCAAACAAGCAAGCAAATTATAACCAAAGACATTGAAATAAAGAACAAACTAACAGTAACCAGAGGTGAAGGGGAGGGAGATAACAGGAGAAAGAATGGGAAGGGTTATCAAGGAGCATGTTTAAAGGACCCATGAATAAAGCCAAAGGGGGGAGGGATCCAGGGGTAGGTGGGCATGAGTAGGTGGTGGGGAGTGGAAGGAGGAAAACAGACACAACTGTACCTGAACAACCAGAAAAAATAATAAAATAAAACTCTAAAACATTTAAAAAAGAAAATGAAAACAATAAGAATGCTTAAAGCTGAACTAGTGATGCAAAAGTTCAAGGCAAGGACTAGAATGCCAACTGCAATTCACACTAGCTTGTGTGCTCCTCACTAGAATGCATGTTCCATAAGAGCTATTACTTTCCCTTTAGGTCACTAATAAATTCCCAGCTGACAATTGGGAAGTTTTTAATAAAGAGATGGGAAATAGAAAGAAAAAATATATTTTTTATTGATCTCAATTTCAGTTGTCCCCATTTTCCCCATTACTCTCCCCCTGCCCTACACACCCCCACCTCCCACACTCAATCACCCCGTTCCCCATTTTCCAACATCCTTTTCTAAGTACCATAGGAAAAAACAATATCCTCTTCAACCACAGAAAAAGACTTATCAGAGAAAAGACACAAAATCTTCTGAGGAATATTAACAACTTTAATGAATACAAGATTTTGAATATTCCAATTAATAAGAATTATTAGGTATTACATTTCTATCCAAAAATAGAGAATATGCTATTTCAGCTATTTGTGAATCATTCTCCAAATCCCACTATTTCACTATTAGGAACAGAAAAATCAACAGCATGACATACATTCTACATTATCTGACTAAATGCAATTGATTCAGAAATGACAATAAAAGGAGAGCTTAAAAAATCCATCCACTTAGAAAAGTAAATGTTTCCACATAGATTATTGTCATTATTAAAGAGGAAAGCAAAACAGTACCTGGAAACTACTTAAAGTAAGTTTGAGAACACTATCTCGACAACCACATAATGTGTCCAAAACAGAACACACAGGAAAATTATATGCCCTCAATGTATATGTTAGAATATAGAAAATGTTCAAATAAATTATGTAAATAATTGAGAACCTAGAATAAGAGTTGTAACATGTAGAAGGGCTGTATTAATTGAGATATCCACTCATTTGTTTATTGATTCAATCACTGCACGTATTATATATGCCAGGCACTAAAATATACTGGCTGAAAAATTGCAATGGTTACCAAAAACAGATACCATTTCTTTTTTACTTTATTTTATTTTCATCCTCACCTGAGGATATATGTATGGATTTTAGAGAGAGGAAAGGGGAGGGAGAGACAAAGAAAGAGAGAGACATCGATGTGAGACAGAAACATCCACTGGTTGCCCCCCACACAATCCCTGGCCAGGGAATGAACCTGCAAGGTACATATGTGCCCTAACAGAGGGCAGAACCCACAGCCTTTTGGTGTACGGGTCAGCATTTCAACCAAATGAGCCATTCTGCCAAGGCGATACCATTTCTTAACTCAGTAGGCTTAGAGTCTATTAAGGAAGCCATACACTAAAGAAGCACATGATACAATTTATAAACAAAGCATAGGTAGGTGTCACATGAAGAACATTTGATGGTATAGTTTCTCTTAGTTGGGGAATTCCGAAGAGTTTCCTAAGAAAGTTATGACCAGTCTGAGGTTTAAGGGTGAGCAGGTGTTAACCAGGTGAAGGTGAAAGGGCATGCATACAAAAGACAGGAGTAAGTCCAAAGACACTGTGGTGTGAAGGGACATGGCACGTTGCAAAAGCTAAAGAAAGCCTGTGCGGCTAGAAGAGAGTATGACCTAAGGAGAAGCTTTAGAGAAAGTTAGGGACAAGTTCCAATAGTATCTTCTGTTCAGGATTACGACAGTGGTCTTGATCTTAGAAGCAATGCGCAACTGTCGAAATGATTAGAGCTGAGGAAGAGGTATGCTATGCTCAATTTGCGTTTTGAAAAAGGCCTTCCAGCTACATGTGGTAAATCAATCAGAGGGGGATGTTGGTCTCAGTGAACACAGGACGCCGGTTAGGAAACTGCAGTAGTCCATGTGAGAAAACCTAAGTGCTTTTCTAGAATGACAGTGGGGGAAGTAAAGTGATGTAGCCAAAATTGAGGGGTTTTTAAGTGTCAAGATCAATAAAAGAACAAAGCAATAAAATAAAAATCAATGCAACTAATGGATTTAATCAGACACTCAAAATAATTAGAAATCAGAGGTATGCACATTAAAATAATGAGAAACCATTTTTCACATATGAGAGTGGCAGAAATTAAATGCATAATGATATCAACTGTTGGCAAGTATGTGACAATGTGAGAATATAAATTGGTGTAGCGTCTTCAAAGGTTTGGATGGTTTCAGTTAGAATTTAACATGTGTGCGTGTTTATACCCAGCATTTGTACATCACGGTCTAAGCACACAATGTGTTTGTGCGCACAGCGAGGAGTTACACATAGGATGCACATTCAGGTATTATTCAATAATAGCAAAAAAATTGAAACTAGCCAAAAGGTCCATGAAAAAGGAGGCTGGCTGATAAAAAGATGGGTTTACACACATAAATATAATTAAGATCAGATGATATTTTTACCAGATAAAGACCAAATCGAGAACTATAAAAATGAGTCACAAAACCCACTAGTGTTTTAGAATAAGCACTGGACTAAGAATAATCATTGCTAGGTTTTATTCTATTCTCTCTCTCTTTTTTGTACTAATATCCTTTAATTCTCCTGTGTTATAATCAACAATTTCTACAGTATAATCAATTTTTTATTATACTGTAACCTCCAAAATGCCAGAGACCCTATGTCTTTAAGAGTTATATCCTAAACACCTATAACTGTACCAGATATATTATATGTAGTTAATAATATCTGGGTGTCATTGAATATATATGACTGCTTACATAAATAAATAAACTTATGAATAAATGAATAATCTCACTTATGCCACTAATTTTGTTTAAATCAGGCACACAAATCACCTCATTTCTCTTAGGATACCATCCATAAAATGAAATATATTGCTGTAAGAATTCTTAGTGTCGTTTCTGCTTTAAAATTTTATGATTATATGGTGTTGCTTAGGTATTCTCAAAAATTTTCATCAGTTTCTTATATCATAACATGATTTTAGCTTTTTATATTTGTCCAGATAGCATATAGCCCACATAGAGTTTGCTATGTTTTTAATGGTGTGTATTAATGTCAAGTACATTTAAATAAAACAAGTTCAAATGTTACTGTATCATCTGCTTTGGTGAGTGTCCCATATAGCCACAAGCATACAAAATCTTGTAAGATTTTTTATACAAATGGACAATGGAATATGTAGTAATGCAGATCAGAAAGATATCTTTAAAAATTGACAACGGTGGTTAATGTTAACTCCATAGCTATCTAGGCAACTTTAGTTTCTCTGTTACTTTGAGCATATAGTATCACAATAAAACTGAAGAGATCCTTCCAAAGATCTGCTTCATAAGGCAGGAATGTCAAAGCTCATGCTTTTCTGTCCTAGATTTCAATCCTGTAACTTTGTAATCCCATAAAACCACCACACCCCTTCATACAGGACATGACTGAATAGAAGAAGCACATCAAACTAATTATGTGACATCCTCCAGCTAAATGGCTTACTGACACAGTCAAACGTCTCATTTTGCACTTCATTACATAGAGGCAGACTGGAGCCTGAGGGAAACACTAATTAATGTAAACTTGTTCGGAGTCACAAGACTCTGAAAGAGTATTAGTTTATTTCTCTCTATACAAAAGCAGAAAATAAAGCAATCATTCTGTCAGGATAGTTTTCATATCACATTACAGCGCTGTGACATCTCAAGTCTCTAACATTTTCACTAAAATATTTACATGTTTATCTCTTCCCTGATACACTTCTCATCACACATGCATATATTCTCAACTGCATGCAGTATAGAATAAAAGTGCACAATCGCTGGAAATGGAAATCAAGTGAGTAAAAATGTTTACCTTCTGACAAATGTTTGTGGTAAATTTTACTATTTATATATAACTACATTCACTTTATCTCTTCATGGTACACAATAGTCCCCCTCTTCAGAAAGACTTTACATGCCTACCCCATATATTTCCAGGTTGGTCATATGACTTGTTTTGTTAAATGAAACATGAGTGCATGTGACACAGACCATTTTCAAATAGAATTTCTGATAGCTATTAAGTAGTCTGCCATTTTCCCTTTTCTCTCTGCTGTTCTTCCATGCCCAACTCTGAAGACAAAGAAGCAAAGTAGAGCCTCCAATCAAAATATAAGATGAGCAAAAGGAAAAACAAGGTTACGATTATAAGCCACTGCAATTTTAGTGCTGTTTGTTATATAGCTTTGTGTCATAGAAACTGTCAAAACATGTATGATACGCCCTGGCTGGTGTAGCTCAGTGGATTGAGCACAGGCCTACGAACCAGAGGATCGCGGTTTGATCCCCAGTCAGGGCACACGCCTGGGTTTCAGGCCAGTTCCGAGCAGGGGACTCACCAGAGGCAACCATACATTGATATTTCTCTCCTTCTCTCCTTCCCTTCCCCTCTAAAGATAAATAAATAAAAAACCTAAAAATCATTTATGATACAATGTTTACATGTGACATCGTAATTCTCATCAGGAGTGTAATAAAAATTTTTATGAAAACAATCTTGTAATTAAAATTTAAGGTCTTTAAATGAGCACACACTAGTTTTTAATAAAATTAGGAAAATAGGCCCTGGCCAGGTAGCTGTGGAACAAACAGCAAGTCAGCCTTTCTCTCCCTTTCCTTCTCCCTCTCCCTCATCAATAAATAATTTTAAAAATCAATTAATGAATGCATAAATAAGTGGAACAACAAATTGATGTGTTTCTCTCTCCCTTATCCTACCTCTAAAAAGAAATAATTTTTTTTTAAATAGAAAAGACTAAGACAATAATCCTCCAACACTGATTAGATAATTTTGTTTTATTTTGTTTTCTGTAATGTTGAAGAAGGTTACTATTAGGTATTTAATCAGAATCTTAGTTATATTTGTCAAATAATTGTTAATTATTTTCCTTTTTAAAAAAATAAATGATTTACTTTGGAGGGGATTCTCTTTCTATGGGTAAGTTCCAGAGATATTTTGGGTTTTGTGGTTTTTTTGCTTATTTTTTTTCTGTAACTGAACAATTCTAATTCTGAAAGGGATTGACCAGGAGATTTTTGAGATCTTAAAAACATTTAGTTTAAGTAGTATGTAAGTGAAAACTATAAATTCATTTTAATCTGTAATATTTAGGAAGTTTGAGATTCAATTTAGAATTAAAAAATCTGAGATTTTGAAAAGATCATTAAAGTCAAAGTAAGAATAATGGCATAAATTACAACTTCACTAGAATCAAGGCCCAAGATATAAAATATTCTTTCTAAATTTAATCAACGTGACATTATTTTTGCTAGCCTCTTGAGAATATCATCAGTTCTATAAGGTATTTAAGGTGTATTCAAGAGACTAAATGTTATGCCCCTCAAATTAATCACCGTGTCTTCCTGAAGAATTTACATATATATAAAATAAATTTTCCCTAATTATAAGCCTATTACTAAGTCTAGAAAATGAAACCATCTAGTACGTTAGCTGAAAATCAGTTTCCAAAAACCCCAAGTTCTGTTTGAAAGCTTCTGCCTTCCTGCATATAGACTATTTTTAGGTAAATTATTAAAGATCATTCCTGTTAAATTAGCTATAAAAATAGAGTAAGCCTTTGTTACTCCACTTCTCATGCCCATGAATAAAAAAGTAAATGAATCCCACCTAACACTACCTGAGCATCCAGTATGTGTAAAGCATTATGTTCCAAACTGTATTTGTCTTTTCCAGTTTTTAATGCACCAAATATCCAGGAGAATAAATGCTAATTTCTTTCTTACAGATTATGAACAAGTTTCACAAATATTATGATATTTCTCAATATTCCACACTTTGTACAGAATAGAATCAACTCTTGAAATTAGTTTTACATGATTTCAAATCCTTTGTTCTTTCCTAAAATTTTGATTCTGTGGGTTCTGGATTGTATTATATTATTTGTTCCCTCCATAATGTTGCCATGTTCTTTTGCCCATTAATTTTGAGTTTGGCCATGTTACAGCTTTTGTCTGTAAGATCTGTTACATCTGAGCAGAAATATAAAAATAATTGGATGGCTTGGTATAAACCACCTTTCTGTAGAACTTTCCTATGAGAAGAGAAGCTCATAATTGGTGATCCCCATTACACTGTATTTCAGAATGAAAAGAAACACGACATTGACAAGAGCCCAGATGAGGCCAGATGAGCTCAGCAGAGCCCTGCAGACCCCAGCTAAGCTCAGGGAAATGATAGCTGACTCGTAACTCTTCTGTAACATGAATTAGAAGTAAATGATTTTGTAACCAACTGAGATTCTGAGGTAATTATTATACAATATAACCTAGCAAAACTTAGCGAATATATAAATTGCAATCTAAAAGTAGAGGCTGTCATAACATAAAATTATATATATATATATGGGGTGTATATATATATATATATATATATATATATATGAGAAAGTCATATATATATATGACTTTAAGGATAGGTGGCAGGTAACAAGCTATGAGGATGGAAACTTCTGCCCAGTATTTGCAGTAATAAAATATTTGACAAAACTGGCATTCTTAATAAACTGGAAGAAAAAAAATTTACCTAATGAATCTGTGGCATTGGGTGATGAATCATAGATTACTAAGTGTACTTGAATACATTAATTGGGCTTTTTATAACCAGAGATGAAAGAAAAAAGAAAGAAAACCAGAAGGTCCATGGGGGAGAAGGTTTTAGTGTAAAAGAAGCAACTTTTCTTATATTTGTTTTGTAAAAGATTCTCCAATTAAAACTCAGACTCTGGGCAAAGGCCAACTTAACGTCTGGTTGCATTAAGTTGGTCACCAATAAATCTTAATTGTTAGACAAAATGCCTCGAAAGAGACATCAAGCATATGGTTGTATGGAAATCTAATAAGTTCAAAGTGCCCTTTATTAAGACTGAGAGAGGGGAATATAGCTAAAAGAAATTGTTGATGTTGCTATTGGCATATGGAAATGATTGGAACCAAATATTGCTTTTTTTTTTAAAGGAAGCTCCAACTATATTGTCAGAGGAAAGTTTGCTATTGTAGAATAAAGAGACATTACAGCATTTTTCTGAATGATTTCAGAAAGGATTAGAGCTATTGCCATTCTTCTCTTTCCAAATCAAATATTCACAGAAAGTGTTATACCCATTCTACCCCTGCATTTCTGTGTGTTGGGCATTTTAAGCTCAGATGTCTCGAACTCAACACCAACTTTAGATTGATCGTGAAGTCCTATACTTTGAGCCAGATATGTGATTGAACTTCTCGGTGTCCTGAATAAGATATGGATGTATTTTGATCACAGGAAGGGAGGCATATACTTGTAATTGCAAAGAAGCCGGTGGAAGACTATGTCATTTGTTCATAATTTTCTGTTTGCTCTTCCCTTTTACCATGTTGTTCTATAAGTCAAGTGTATTTTCCCTCCATGAGAACAGCCAGGGTTCTCCTATACCAAAATGGGAAGCTGTGTAGAATCAAGTCAAACCCAGATTTACCCAGGAGAACTGAGTTAGAACCCAATACAGTCACAGCCACCCTGCAGTACTCACGTTACATAACAAGAAATAAATATGAATTGTTGTAGGATATTGACATATGGAGGTTGCTTTGGCAATAAGGGAAGTCTCCATTACAGTTTCTCTCTCTAGTCCTTATATTTTCACTGGACTTTTAAATTTTTTCCTTCTATTTCAGTTTCTTTGAGTTTGTTTTCACTCTGCCTTAAATGCACTACCCAATTTTCTCCCACACCCAATCTCCATACAAATTCTTCACCTGTCAACTCAAAACACATTTTTGTAGGAAAGCTCTATCAGACCCCTCAGATTAGGGGTTACCTGTTACATGCCACCTTTGAACTTTATTTGTTTTTCTTAAAATTAAACACAGTTAATACCTTTTCATTGTTGGTGATGTGATTATTTGAAAAAAAATCTGTTTCTTCAACTAGACTGAAAGTCTGAAACAGTGCATGCCACCTACAATAAGATCCATAAATGTTTGTTGCCTGAATAAATACATCTGAAATAGCTATAGTAATGAATTCAAGCTACAACTTCTATATAACTACCTATGTCTGGATATTTTTCTAGAGGATTTGACAAATTGTGCCTATTCATGGCATAAACTTAAAATAAGAAAAGAGGTTTTTGATAACTCTCTTAAAATACTTCTCCCATTCAATATGTACAAGGTGAGTCCAGAAGATATCCAACAATGCAATATGAAAAATAGAGACACTATGGAAGAAGATACAAGATACAAGAAACATTGTACATAGGACAATGACTCCTCAGTTTTCTTCCAAGTAGGCACCTTGGGACCTCACACAGGTCTCCCAATTGACATCAGCTGCCCCATCGTATTTTCCTGAATCTCACGGATTCAGGTTTGAAATCTCTTCCCTTTCAAAGGTGATTTTAGTTTTGGGAAAAAAACAGAAGTCACAGGGTGCAAATCTTGGCTATAGAGGGAGCTGTCACCTGGGTAATTTCATGTTTTGTTAAAAAATCTCTTCACCAGACAGTTTTTTTTCTCATGATGCATTAGAGGGGACATTGTTTTAATGAAGCTGCCAATCACCAGTTGCCCAGAGCTGCTGTGACCTTCTGAATCATCTGAACAGTTTCCGCAGAGGAATGCTCAAGCTTAACAGAAAATTTGATGCAGATTTGTTATTCTACTCACTCAATCATTTTGAATGTGATGACCACACAGTAAACACGCTCACTCAATGGCGTCTAGCGCTCCGACTAACTAGTACAGTGAAATCATCATTGTTCACACATGTGCACAATCCAGTCCACTCTCCCTGGCTGCCACTTTACATGATGTTGCTCAAACTGTTCTCACTATATCAACAATGGCTGGACTCTTTCTGGACAGACCTCAGTGTGTCTATCTGTTACCTACCATGTCTTCTTCTCTTGTATGTACAGTGTGTCCTGGTTCTGGATGCTGAAACGGCTCTGCAGAAAGCCTTTAGGACACTAGAATGAGCAGTGAAATGCAATGTACATGAATATTTTTGTGGAATTCTGTTTATAGCAAATAATATTAGAATGTTTGTAGGATAATATTTAAATTAAATCTTACTCTCAAATGATTATTTTCTTTTATGAAAACAGGCTTTTCTATTAAAAGCACACTTGAAATGTTCAAATTAAATCCCTTTGTGGTACAGTAATCTCCCAGGGCAGCTTCTAAATAGGAGATAAGAAGACAATAGTCATTTTATTCCACAGATTCTCAGAACCTTTTCCCCTCTTTTACTGTGTCATGTTACAGCTGAATTGTTTATCTAGCAGGAGCTTCAATTTCACCTTTTACGAAATGGTGTTGTGAAGTTTAAACATAAACATAGTTATCAAGGAAACATAAGTTTATTTACTGGTTTCATTCAAATCACCTTTCTTTAGTTATTTTTATCTTTAAAAATGTAACAATTTCATGCAATATTTTGAATACTAAAATATTGTACCAATATAGAGAGCATGTGATATTTGCTAATAAACAGCTTGCTCTCAGCTAGCATTTTCTTCTATTATTTCCTGAAATCATTAAGACAAAGACCATTTAAAATGTATCTAGCACAGAATCAATCCACATGAAACGTTTTTTCCTGTTTTTCTATTAAAAAAGTGTTATTCTACAGACAATAATGTACAATCAAAACAAGCTTTGTCTTTCAATTCATTTCTATTTCAATAATTGTTTCATTGCTGATTTTTAAATGTCTCAAATAATATGATTTGGATCATTCTATCAGCCACATTGGTTCAGTTTAGGTATCTGATCCCTAGCTTGTCTGGAAGTCTGAGGATCAATTCCATATATCAACCCGCTCCTGTTTCCACACTCAACAGTCAATCTCACAGAAGATCAAAGTATCACACATTTATCTTTGCAAACAATCAACGTATCAAAATGCCTAGAAGCAAGAGATGAATTTCCCCTTCGTTTGATCAATAGAATGATAACTCTAAGTGCTATGAATAAAGATAGAGCCGTCTCTTCTATTTTCATACCCAACCACATTATTTGACTTCATCTCATCTGTTTCAGAGAATTCTATTCCTGACTACACACAAGGCAAAGAATGCATTTCCTCTCATTGATTCTCAATTTCCCCATCATTAATTTCATTGATTGAGTAGCAGGCTTTCAAATTAAAGAAAAGTGAAGCTCAAACAATGACGTTGTATCCATTAGTATTACTGATTTCCCTTTTTTATTTTTTGTTCGTTTGTTTGGAGGAGGAGGGTGGGCAGGGCTCTTACTGTTGTAGCTTTTTTTAAAGCTACCTCAGACAAGAGAAGGCAGAGGTGAAACATGCATGATAATAAAATCTTAGTGTCTAGAATACTGCTTAATGATTACAAAATAAACGGTGTGTTGACTGAATAAATAAATTAAGATTTATTAACAAAGTAATCAATACTCAAATGCATTCACAACATCGTCAGTAAAGAAATACTTATTGGTTGTTTGCTTGTATCAACACTGTGAAAATGCTACAGATATCTTGATAAGATGCCATGGTTCTGTTCCCAAGAATTTATAACCAACTGAAGGCCACTTATTAATTAGCACATTGATGTAGCAGGGAAAGTATAGGGCAGCTATTACTAACTGGATATTAGTTCCAGTTTCTTATTTATTCATTTTTATATCATTCATTCTCTCTCATTCTCTTTTCATATTCTCATTCATTGTCATATCATATACATAGATAATATTAAAGTTAATTATTTTATTGGAGACAGAAATTAAATACCTTTAGTCACTCATCTTTATACAGGTTTATAAAACTTGAATCCATTTATTTTATTTATCATAATCTAACCCAGATCTGCACTAATTAAGTTCTGCCTAATTTTATAGTTTCTGTATTTATTGGAACTTATGTGTCTGACATTTTAATACTATATTCCTCATGCTTAGAATAATGTTAGAGTTAATAAAAATGTGTTGAACAAATAAAAGTCCCTGTTATATATATTACATTCCACTGGAAGGGGATTTAAAAACCATATGAATCACAGAATAAGGGGATAACTTTTGTGAAATGTATATAGCAAAGTTATACAAAGAAGTAGCTAGGTGGCTATTTTAAACAGAGTAAACAAGAAAGGTTCTGAAGAAGTGACACAAAGGAGTTAGTTACATGAGGATCTGGAGGAAGGTCAGTCCAAGTTGAGAGAAAACCCTATTCAAAGGCTCTGGTTTGGGGAATAACTTTGGCAATCTGGAAGAACAAAAAGAAGGCAAGTGTGCAAACAGAATATTTGAAGTTATAGTAAAATCTTATATTGATATCCCTAGCCCTACAAAACTATTGTTTTTTTATTTATTCTGTTCTCCTCATGATCATACAATATAATATGGAATTTCTTTTCATGACAATTTACATCACCAAAAAATATGAAATGTTAAAGCCAAACATTCACCAATAACTATTATTTACATATTATTTCTACTTGTCAAATATTATTCACAGAAGATCAAAATATGAGGTAGATATATTTTTCTTTTTCAATCCTAGGAAATTTGATTAAGTCGCTACATATTCATGCATCCATCAGTGGAAAACAGTATTTGAACAAAAGCAAAAAAAAAAAAGAGGAAATACTTTTGATACTTCAGAAAACAATTCAGGGCTTCAAAGCAACTGGGAATTTTAAAAGACTTTTCAAGTCTGTCATGTGCTTTGGATGTAAAGTAATAAAAGGATAGGGGCCGCTTTATTGAGAGACCTGTAATCATCATTGGTCCCTCATGTTTTATATATATGCTTTGTAGAAAGCCATTCTTTCAAATTTCAACTCTGCCATTCACATCTTGGGGTGAAACACAATGAAACTTCTCTAAGCCAAATCTACTGCTTCATGAACCAAGAATATTGTCAGATATTCAATAACAAAACATAACATAAAACATATTGTATATGTTGTTAGTGTAAAACCAGTGTGTTAGAAGGAATCCTGTTGCACAGATTTTTACCCAAGCTGTGTGACGATTGTCGGATGCTCATGTTTTAACGAGGCAAGCCCATTGTACTTGGTGAACTCTATCAACATTGAGATCAAGAGCTAATTTGAATATCGCCTGTCTTCTTCCAATTCATTGTCCAAATGACACATGCATTTATCCACATTTATCTGCCAGACCCTGACACTCAGCTGTCCCAGTTCACATTGCAGTGATCAATGAAGAAGTAAATCCCTACCTGCTCCTAAGTTCACAGTTGTCTTCCTGCAAAGCCAATGATTTCTCTAGTACAGTACATTTTATATTTGAATTCCTTTATGAAATAATAGACAAATAATTATTGACCTAAGCAAAACAAAACACCTTCTCATATTTATGTTCAAGCAAATGCTCGAAATAAAAATTAGACAAAGACAAATAAGATAACCCTCACACAAACAGTGGGATCATAAAAGTTGTACATTATCCTTCATAAATTACCATATATAGAAGATGATTCATTAGGATTTAATTCACTCTAAGAGTTTGAGAGAGATAATAAGGCAAAGTTAGCCTTAACCCACATGTTAGGTAGAGGTGGGAAAAAGGCGGATAAGTGGGGACTGAAAGAGACTTTGCTTTGGGCACACACGTGATGAAGTGCACAGATGATGTATTTTGTTGAGGTTTAACATGGAAACCTGCATGGTTTTGTGAACCAATGTCACTCCAATAAATTCAATTAAAAAACTATTTCTTCCACAAAATATATGGCAACGTTTTCTGAGGCTAGTTTTGTCCTCCTTTGATTTTCTCTTTAGGAATCTTGCCACTTAAGTAAAGCTACTGATAAGTGAGAGTAATTTCTTCTATTCAAAATAGCTGCACTATCTCATTTAAGAAGAATATACTTAATTAGAAACCACATTCAACTATAGATTTTCCTGACCTTTCCCTTTTAGAAAATACTATAAGGCCTTATTTTTAAAAAGTGTAAAAAGATGCTTGAATATTAACATGGTTAAAATGATAATTATAGAAAATGTTTTAAGGGAGCAAATATGTAGGTATAATTCATAATATTTTTAACTAAACTCTGGTACCTACTATATATTTCCCATGCCCAGAATGTGAATAAATTATTTCTACATTTTTCAAGTACTTTCAATTTTTTTCTCTTCTGGAACTCTATTGGTGTATAATTAAATGTCAAGTAATTTTTAGCAACTAGTGATCAACTTTTAGGATAATGTGGAAAAAATGAATGAATAAATTCATACATATACACATATATACTTATTTGGAAAAAAGTGACTTTTTTCTTACAATTATATCTACAGATAGCCTGGAACAAGTCAGCACAATGAAGAACTCAAAATCAGGAAGCATGCGATCTTGGGAAATTAGGGAAGTGATTCCAAGTTTCTAAGCTTTTTTTGCCTCATCTGTTCATTGCAAAATTTGACAAGGAGATCCCCTCTGACTTCTGTTTGATCTTTATCCTAGCTTCTACTAATTTATTTTGTTTTCATGATCCTAGAACCTTTCTATTTCCTACTTCACTGGAAAAAAATAAAAAGGTATAAGAGGCAAAATATTAAAAAATTAAGATTTGGAATAAATTTCTACCCCACCAAGACTAAATAATAGGTAATGATTTTTCTCTCAATAATCAAAAGACAAGCAAACCAAATTCTCTTGCTGACCCCATGAAGAATTTTACTTGTAGCATTTGATGATAAAGTCTCTCTAGCCAAGCTACAACTTTTAAAACTTGTACAGAAAAAGAATATTCCAAAACTATTTTATGAACATATTTTAATAAAAATATTTTGGAGTAAATGTTTTAACATATTTTATAATAACAATTTAAAAATATATCTCAAACAGAAAAAAGAAAAAATACAAATTTTTAAGTTTTATTTAGGTTCTTTTTTATTTGTGTACTTTGGGCTACATGAAAAAACAATGTCTACTTCTGAAGTTAAATTTCCTTAAATAGCATAAACATCCTTGTGAACCAGAAAAAAATCATATTAAGAGAGGTAATATTGAGGGGATATCAAAAGTCTTACATACCCAAATATATATGCAAAGATTATTCCATTGTCATTTTTTCTTAACCATTTTTTTTCTCTAAAGTAGTTCTTTGGTACTTGTCCTTTGCTTATACGCAAAGGGTAGAATAGTGATTACAGGAAATGAAGACTCCATTAGCTTGAGTGGTGCCCTTTGGCTGATAGGCATAATATTCTTAAACTAGAGTACTTTGCACTGCCAATCTCTACTAATGGAGAATCACTACATGTATATCTAAGGCTGTCCTGAAATACTTTTCTCTTTTTAAAAAAAGAATTGGACAGAAACAGGTAGAGCATGAAAAATCATTCAATGAGTGCAGCAAGAAAGCCGTTAGGATCATAATTCCCAAGCATTAAGAAAGAGATAATGAGCTTATAGAAGAATAATCTTACATATGTACATGTGTCATCCCCTTAATCCTAATGGGGAAGAAGAGAGAGGTTAAGATACTCTAATTGATACACAAAGAATTTCTTCATTGGGAAACACTACCTCATAAATATCCAAATAAGATGTTTGCAAAAGTATTTCCACCAAATTGAATATAAAATGTTAAGTGACTCTCTTTTGCTTCTGATAAAAACATATTTGGGAGGTTTGGGTTTTAGAGACTGATAGTCCAATCTAAGAACCAATATAATAGAAGCTGAGAAGAGAAAGGAATAGAACTAACAAAATAAGTAAAATAAAAAATAGTTGTCTTTGTGCTTCTCCATAAAAGTTTTTCCACATTTGCAAGGTCAGTGAAGTTGAAAGTTTTATAATTGCTAATTACTGTATTTACAAGTGATGCATTACTTACTAAAGCCAGCCTAAGCTTTCTACAATGACGCAAAATTGATTCAGAGTTTTGTAGTTAGGCAACAGGGACTCCTAGTCAATGTTTAGCACCAGGGAAGTGGGAAGCAGAAACAATAACTTAAATTATAAACTCAATATGTGAATTTAACTCTGCAGGAAGGGTTACATCTACCAAGCTCAGAGTTCCATATGCTCAAAATTTCCTTTCCTCTACACCCAAAAAAAACGCCAAAACGACAACAATAAAATACAGTAAAATGACAGCAAACTCATCATTATTAACAACCACACCTAAAACAAAAACAAAAACAAAAACGAACTAAGCGAACAACTAGAACAGGAACAGAACCACAGAAATGGAGATTACATGGAGGGTTAGCAACAGGGGAGTGGGAGGAGGAGAGAGGGGGGAAAGGTACAGAGAATAAGTAGCATAGGTGGTAGGTAGAAAATAGACAGGGGGAGGGTAAGAATAGTGTGGGAAATGTAGAAGCTAAAAAACTTACAAATATGACACATGGACATGAACTAAAGGGGAGAAATGTGGGTGGGAGAGGGTGTGCAGGGTGGAGGGGAGTGAAGGGGGAAAATGGGGCAACTGTAATGGCATAATCAATAAAATATATTTAAAAAACAAAAAAAAATCTGCCATCTAAAATTTTTGGTTTCTTATTTCTCATGCAAAGTGTCCTGAAGTCACCACTCTGTCCTATTAAGAAATAAAAAGCTGAAGAGACCGACAAATCATCAACTCATTTAGAATCCTTAAGAAAAGAGAAGACATGGGGTAAACCATCACTCCCCAGAGTGAAGAGACAAACGGAAATTCAGGGAATCATGGCTTACCTGAACAGAGACTCACTGGAGGAAACGACTTCAGGAAGCAGCACCAGAGTAGGAAAATGTATTAAATGCTAATTGACAAATTGCCAGAGCCTCAATGTAGACCAGTCTGAGAGCTGACTTCCAGGAACTTGACCAGGTTCTCAAAGTAAATACCAAACAGAAGTCCTCTCCTGCTTCTGGCACAGGGCAGAGAAAGGGAACCATTTTGAAATACACCATAGCATTGTATTCCTAATAAGGCCTTCCATCAGGAGAAACTAATTAACCAGAGCCTAATTTCCTGGGGTTTTATCAGAACCTAACTGACCTGGAGGAAGGGAACTTCCCAACTCCAGCCTACTCTAGCCATCCTGTCCCATCAAAGGGTGAAAATAAAAACTAAGAAAGTATTATGAAGATCATAATCCAGACAAATAGGTTCACTAAAAGACTGAGACCAAATCATAGGACTTTGGAACACTCCACACACCCAACCCCCTACACACTTCACTACCACATTACTAATGGCCTATCCATAGCAGTTTTTTTTCACCCTGTACATCCTGTATAGCTATGAGGAAAAAATATATGGCCAATAAAAAGGCAAAAAACACAATTTAAAAACAGACAGAGAAAAAGGATTTGTCCAAGATAATTTCAAAAAGAATTTGAACTAAGTATTTTTAAATTTAGTCTCAAGATAATTTTTAAAATACTTTGAACTAACTGAAAAGGAAAACACAGGTATTCAAATTTTCATAGGATGTGGTGCTTAAAGAAAGATTTATATACAAGGGGGAACTCAAAAAAAGAATTGTTTTATAAATAATTGTGTATTTATTCTTTATTATTTCACCTTCAAAGGACTCTCCATTTGATGAAATATCTATCAAGACAGTTTTCTACTGCTCAAAACAGTTTTTTACCTCATTGATTTTGATGCCTTTTGATGCTTCTGCCATTTTCATTTCTGTTTTTGTTTTTCTTCCTCTTCTACATCAGCAAAACATTTATATTTGAGGACTTTTTTCATCAAAAAAAAAAAAAGTTGCTTCCAGAAAGATCAGGTAAATATGGAGGGAGAGGCATGGAGGTTATGCCATTTTTGGTCAAAAACTGCTAAACACTCAGTGTATTGCAGTGTGGGCAGGTGTGATTGTAAATCACCCATCAGGAAATGGGCAAACAGTTGAGTCTTTAAAAAAATTTTACTGAAGCTGAACACAACCTCTCACAACACCACCGGCTAGTACACTGATACAAATGGGTTCCTAAAACACTCACCTAGCAAGGGAAGCCTGTACTATGAGAGGCCCACCCTCCAGAAGATAATTCCATTTTTGGGGTTAGGGAGTCTTGTTATAAAAAAGAAAAATATATAATTAATAATGTAAGTTTCCACCTTAGAAAACTAGAAACTGAAGAACAAATTAAATCCAAAGTAAGCAGAAAAAAATAGAGTAAAAAAACAATAAAATTAAAATGAGGAAATCAGTAGAGAAAAACCAATGAAATCATTATCTTATTTTTTGAAAAGATTAGTAAAATTGGTTTGTCTCTAACCAGGCTAACTTAACAGAAAAAAAGAGAGAATATTATCTACTAAAATCTGAAATGGAAGAGGAGACATCACTGCAGGTTTATGGACATTAAACAATAATAAATGAGTGAAACAAACAACTCTAAACCCACAAGATAAAATGAACCAATTCACTGAAAGACATGTTTTGCCAAAACTCACACAAGAAGAAATAGACAATCTCAGTAGGCCTATGTCTAGTAAACACCATATATTGAATCAATAAAATGAAATTGTTGGTTGTGAATCTAACAAAATATGTACAAAATTTATCTGTGGAAAACTATAAAACTGATGAATGAGTTTAAAGAGGAACTAAATAAGTGGAGAAATATTCCATGCTCATGGGTAGGAAAGACTCAATATCTTCAAAATATCAGTTCTTCCCAATGTGATCTATAGATTCAATGTAATATCAATCAATATTTGAGTAAATTCATTTGTGCATATCAGCACACTTATACTAAAGCATATATATAGAGAGATAAGAGCCAGAAAAGCCAATACAATATTGAAGGAGAAGACAAAGCCAGGAGACTAATACTACCTGTGTTTAAGACTTCCTATGAAGCTGTAGTAGTTAAGACAGTGTGTTATTGGCAAAAGAGACAGATATATCAGTAAACAAAATAGAGTGCCCATAAATAGATGTAACGTAAGACATAAGTATAGTCAAATGGTCTTTGACAAAGGAGCACAAGCAATACAATGGAGCAAAGATTGACTTTTAAAGAAACTGTTTTGGAACAACTAGTAATCTATATGTGAAAAAATAAACTCTAAACACAAATCTTATACCCTTCAAAAAATTTAACTCTGTATGGAATACATACCTAAATGTAAAATGCAAAACTATAAAACAACCAAAAGATAGCATAAGAAAAACTTAGATGACCTTGGGTATGGCAATAACCTTACAGATACATCAAAGGCATGTTTCATGAAAGAAATAATCAATAAGCTAGGCTTCATTGAAACTGAAAACTTTTTATCTCCAAAAGACAATGTCAAGAGAATGAGAAGACAAGCTACAGGCTTGGAGAAAATATGCACAAAAAGACATATTTGATAAAAGACTGTCATCCAAGACAAAGAACGCTTAAAACACAACAATAAAATGAAAAATCCAATATAAAAAAAGGACAATGACCTCTGGAGACACACAACCAAAAAGGATATACCAACTGGAAATAAACGTATAAAAAGATGCCCCATGGTTATATGTTGTCAGAGAAATACAAATTAAAGCAACAATGAGATACCACTACAAACATATTAGAATGGCCAAAATCTGGAATGCGAACAAGCCAAATGCTGACGAGGCCATGGAGCAATGGGAACTCTTAATTCCTTGCTGGTGGGAATGCAAAATAGTACAGCCTCCTTAGGAGATAGTTCTACAGTTTTTTTTTTATGAAAGTAAACATGGTCTTACCATATAATATAGCTATTGTGTCTTTTGGTGTTTAACCAAAGGAGTTAAATAACCAAAGGGTGTGCATAACAGCTTTATTTACTTGTCAAATCTTGGAAGCAACCACAATGCCCTTCAGTAGGAGAGAGGATAATTAAACTGTGGAACATCCAGACAATGAAATATTATTTAGCTCTAAATAGAAATGAGCTATCAAAACACAAAAGGACACGGAGAAAGCATAAAAAATATTACTAAGTGAAAGAGATAATCTGAAATAGCTATATGATTCCAACTATATGACATTTTGGAAATGACTAAACTATGATAGACAATTACAAAAATGGGTGGTTGACATGGGTATGGGGGGAAGAATAGGCAGAGCATAGAGAGTTTGAGGGCATTAAAAACATACTATAATACCATAATGATAAATATGTGTCATTATACTTTTTGTCCAAATCCATAGAACATACAACATCAAGAGTAAACTGCTGCATAAACTATGGACTTTGGGTGATTATTATGTATCAATGTAGGCTTATCATTTGTAGCACATATTTCATTCTGGTAGAAGGTGTTGTTAATGGGGAGGCTATGCATGTGCAGAGACAGGTGGTAAGTGAACTATCTGTACATTCCTCCAGATTTTGCTGTGAACCGTGAGCTGTTCTAAAACTTACAGGTATTAAAAGAGGGGATGGTATAAGCAAATGAAAGATTTGTTTGTGTATCTTCTCATTGTATTCTTTCTCTTTCCTTTGGCTCACCTATTTTCTCCCTTCCCTAAGAAAACATAAATGTTACCTTTTTGTGGGAGGCAGGATTTGGAGAATCAATTCTTGCTTGAGGTTTGAGATATGTATCACAGAGGATATATTAAAAGAGCTGAGTGGCAATAAACTAATAATGTATACAACATTTAAAAAACAGCAAGCTTCCTCTTTATCTTCTGACTTATTTCCTGATTTCTGTCCATTTCTGCGGTGATTGCTGTCATCACTAATACCAGCGATTGCTGGACACCTGTAACCCTGAAACCTTTTCTTCGAGTCTAATTAACTGGCATAATTAAAACATATCATGTGGAATGATCGATGGATGTAATTTGCATTACCGTATTCCAATAAAATAATAAAAACATAATAACTAGACTGAAGCCACATACCTAATAAAAAGTAGATTTTGGGTTATTTCACTAACATTTCAGATATAAATTTGCCTTAACCTATAACTTAAAACCAATAGAGTCATTATAATAATAATAAGTTCAAGATAGTATTTATGATCCTTCATACACTTTTCCCATGTTTCTTGTTGTTTGCTCATAGCCAGGGAGGTATTTGGTTTTGCTGAAGGCAATAAGCAAGATACCAGAATTTTTCAAATGTATTATGTAGTTTAAAGCTTTCTATGTTATTATTATTATTTTTGTTTATTTGCATTTTGAATCCATATGACTTAATGTCAAACTTATTGTATCTTGCCACTTGCTTTTTTTCAGTTTCAACTGACATATTTACTCTTCCATAGTGCTGTGAAATAATCCATTCCCCTGTAATTTGTATTACAACTGGCTTTACAGGTATCAACATTCTCTGGAAAACAAAATTGTGATGTGAAATGATAGAATCATTAAAAGGCATAGGATTTAAAAAATAAAATATAATAATACAAATATAATGGTTTCAGCCATATGAAATTTAAGCCAGCTACATACTCTGTCTTTGACTTGGGAGAAGCTCTTGGATCTGTAGAAAGAATAGATCCCAGATTTAGAGTCTCAAATCCAAGAGCACCGAGGCAGCTCTGTCCTTAATATCTTTCAAGAAAAAGGGAAAAGAGAAGATATGGCAGCTTGCATCTTGAATCCCCCCTTGGAATCTAAAGCAACATTATCACAGAATGACTACTTATTGCAATTTCTGATAATAAGTATTTCTTATTTTCATCGGTTCTCTATTATTTACAACCATTTACATACATTATTTCCTTTGCACCTGAATATCAGGCAGGTGAGATTTTTACATCCATATTTCAATTGAATGAGCTAATAGTCAGAAAGACAAAATAACTTTCCTAATTTTATATAAAGGGTAAGTAACATCTGAGGGATTAAATCTCAGGTTTGGACTTTAAATCTTTTCTTTTCTACTACTCCAAAATGTAAAATACTAATTTTTCCCTTTTTAGAAACCCAGAGAAATTACTGTCTAGTATAATTGACTGTGTACTTGCTCTGTAGTAGAAACAGAAAAGTAGAAAATTGTGAGATTATTTTGCTATATTGAACCTTGTATGTTTAACATGTAGTTCAGGCTTGACAGCCTCCTTGACAGAACAAATGAATTTGAGCATTAGCACCATGATGGTGCTAATTAAACGCTGTACTGGCCATTAAACACTTACCACAATTCTAAAGTGAGTGTATAATGCAACAATTGATTTTTCAAATTAGAAGGGAATTTATTGACAATCTAATATTAATGCTTTTTTATAGAGGAAGAAAGAAAATCCCAAAGGGATAAAGTGACTTTTCTTGTACATAAAATGAACCATTAGTAGCAATAAAGTGGTTATAAGGGTCCAACACTAGGAAGGATAAATATATGAATATATGGTCCATGGCATCAACATTAATATTTTGATTTAGAATAATCAGAGTAACTAATACTTATCAAGGGATTTTTAAGAAACAGAATCTGTTATGTTTTCTCCCTGTCCTGAGAGAAATCATAAAAGTAAATGATATTATAACATGTAATTTAGTGATAATCCCAAAGATCTAAAATTATTAATAACTTGCCCATAGTCACAATATGAAAGATTCAAACCCAGCCCTCTACAGCACTCTTAGAGTTTGCTGCAGTGATAGAGCTCTCCTCCTTTGCAACATCCATCTTCCATCATTTCATTTAGCACTTGGCCATTCTGAATAAAGATTCTCAGCTTTCTGATACTTAAATTCAGTCGTATGACCCAGATTTGGCAAACAGAATGAGTGGAACTAGCAACTTCTGATATTTCCAACCCTAGAAGAGGAGAGGCATGCTCTTCCTATTCATTACCTGCCCCCCTGCACCCGCTGGGGAACGTGCATGTTCGGTGATAGGCTAGGGTGATCCACACGGATGAAGACAAGACTCTAGTGCTGGCCTAGCCACAATACAGAAGTGCAGTTTTCTATACCATAGTGTTACAGATTAGACCTCAGATGCTCTCCTTATGACTATTACTTGAGAGAAACACAATCCAGCCTTGCTTGCACCACTGTTATTCTGAGTCTCTGTTGGACAGGTTGATCTATAGTATGAGTAACAGAACTGCCTTCTGATGTACAATGGCATAGATCACGAAGGTAGATGCAAATAATTTCGTGAAGCATATTGAGGTTGACCCATGACAGCCAATGTAATAAGGTACCATAAACCTGGTATTTCTGATTATACAATGAGCTAAAGAAAATGATTCAGGTACATTATGTAGCTGACTCTATTTTACTCTCAAGACTTTTCCTTCTCTTCCTTAGTTGGCAAACTAGTTAACAGTATTTTCATAAAAAAAAAAACCTAGGCATCTCAACCTTCTTTTTTCTGAACACCTAGCTTGTTTAGGTATTTCCTCTGTAGAATTAGAATCTTCAATCATACCCATCATCATAAGTTAATTTATTTTCATGTCTAGTTGCCTTTTATTAAATGCTGTTGTAAAAAGGAAATATCTCATGTCCAACTCTGGATTCTGAGTTTTTAAGAATGTGCTAGCATATTGTCAATAATTAGTAAATACTGTTATTATTCAATTCATTTACGAAATGACATCTGAGAGTTATTCAAAATTAGCACCATACAGAGAAACATACAGAATATTGTGGGTGACATGGATAGATAGAGCTAAATAGCACAAAAAGAATTCTCTGCAATGATGGTAGTCAGCTTAAAGACATAATTTTAATTAGCAATAAAAAAATAAAAGGGTTACTAGATTTTGGTTTTGTTTTGGAATGCTTTTCAGTGATGAATATCTGAAAGGACCCAGGGAAGCTATCCTGAGAAAAGTATCAGATTATAAGGAATCTAAAAGTTGTGTCTAGGAACTAAAGTATAGAGGCTTTTCATCAAAGGCAGACTTCTCAAGATTACAAGGTCCTGCAGGATCCGGAGTGCCCCTCTCTTCCATTTCACCTTGGCCATCACTCTGCTTTCTGTGTTCCAGCCACTCTGACCTGCTTTCTGTCCTTTGAACACGCCAGCCTCTTTAGAGCAGCAAGACCTTTGCTCTTGCTGCTCTCTCCTCTTGTGAGTCTTTTACCCAATATTTGGTGTGGTTAGCTTCTTTTCATCTTTCATATTTTAGCTCAAAGATCACTCCTCAGAAATGTCTTTTTGAGCAACTGTTTAAAGTTTTCACATCCTCCTCTCTAACCAAGGTTATTTTTTATATAACACTATTGATTTCCTTCATAACTTTTGTCAATTGACCAATTTTATTTTTATTTCTTTCTTTAGTATTTGTCTCTTCATCAAATGGCTGTATGTTTTTATCAGTAGAAGCACTGTCTGTCTTGTTTACTGTTGTATCTTCTGTACCTAAGACAGGGCTTGGCAGATGAAACATACTTAACAAATGCTTCGATACATTATTCGGTTCATATTATTTGAATGTGATGTAAACTGGTGTAGAATTGGCTCTACAACCCCCATTTTAGCAGTGAGTCGTCTTTGAGGAACAATGGAAACAACACACCAAGGGGCTGTTGCATGGAGAGATGAAGGAAAGGAACTCTAGTTAAAGATGAGAACACAGAGAAATAATACCAGGAAATATAAATAGCTCCTAAGGGCTGAAATGTGTCCTCCAATATTCATGTGTTCAGCTCCCAAGAAGAGGAAATTTGGACACAAATACACACAGAGATATCACCATGAGAAGACAT